>JARJDR010017922.1:0-17161 GCA_030264135.1 Myllaena sp. GC000078 | reverse complement strand
GCGTCGCGATCGCTCGCGCGGCTAATCGAAACGTAATGATAATGTTTGTCGATGCCACTGATTGGTTAAATGAACCGTGCGCGCAATGATTTATTGCCGTGCGATGAATTATTACCGCGCCGATCCGTCTCGGATGCGCCACCAGAATGATATAAACAGACTTGTTACATTTCCGGCTACATCTTCATTCGCCACTTGATAGCGATCAAATGTACTTACTTGATGGAAATCAATGAATTTACGATAATTCCCCAGCGTCTCGTTAACAATATTTATTGTAAGTGTGTAGGTCGAATCAAAAACTCAGTAGTAGTAGCAGTTTTAAGCAAGAGTTGCGCGCCCGAATATACTATATGTCTCCCGCGAGCGAGTTATAAATATCGTGCGCTTATTAATAGGCTTGCCCGGCATAACGCATGCGATGGAATGGGATGGCTCTTCGTTCGGCTCTGCTTGGGCGAAGACCAAGCAAGAGTTTCGTTTTCTTATCACCGGCACCGTATCTGGAAAAGTGCCCGAAACGCGTGACGACATCCAACGCGCCGGCATCTATCGTCTAATTAACATCCGAATGGCAGCCGTAAATTGGCGTCGTTATTGTTTTCCCCAGCGATATGCACGGAATTTATCACCTTCTAATATGTGATTCGGCGATGCTATCGCGCGAGCCTTGATGGGCAAAGAAGCACTTTAGAAGTGAAAATGTGAAATCGAAATGATTATTATGTGTTTTACGGAGGCGTTCATTCCGCTCCTCTTTGGCAACCCCTCGCGCTACAAATAATTAGAATAACGACGGCCATCCTGATGAATATGTATAGATTTTTAACTTGGCTATCGCACGAAATGGGAAAATAAGAAAAATAGTGGAAACGCACGCAAATGCATTTCGAATTTAATACGAATTAATGAGAGAGGCATCATCTGATGGCATCATGTATGCGTATAAATGAAAAGTACATTGCATTCATATTAGAAAATGAAATATACGCGACGACGGATGACAGGACGAATGGACGGCGATGTATTGCGGTCGAATGTTGTATGGGGGGAAAAACGGGGAGGCGCGCGGGAAAGGAGGGACGTGCACAAGGGACGCGCGTGTCAGACGACGTTTCGTCAAACGAAAAATACAACAGCGGCCCGGCCCGACCGACCGCTCCCTGCTTGCTGCATACGCTCACGAAAAAAATGCAAGAACACGAGAATCCTTTCTAGATAAATGTATGCACGATATGGATATCATCATCATCACCATCAACATCAAAATGCTACACGGTTGGGGTTCGGAATAGATATAAATTTACCAGATATGAGCGCGCTCAAAACGGCGGCGGCGCAGCCATTGGAAAATTGTTTATTGCTGACGATTATCATAAAATCGCCAACAAATTTTCTGCTCGAATTGTTTTTTCTTCTCTAGTTTAGTACTGCATGGAAATATTCTGGAGGACTCTTGTGCGCAGAATTAGAAGATCGCAGAAATACTTGAGCACGTACGAGACGAGACGAGACAAGGACAAGGAGGAGGAGGATGACTACCAAGGGGTGGCTATATCATATCGCATCCTACTCGAAATGAATGCGCCTTGCATGGACGTTGTGTGGAGGTTGGCATTGTCTGAAAATAAGGACTTGGCCGCCGGCACCGAGGCCGCGCTCAAGTGTTGTGCATACGCTCTCTTCACCCGTCTGTCCATCCGTTCGCCATGCCCGCAGGCGAGAAGATGTCAAGCATCATGTGCAAAAACAACAATGACAGCAAATACTACCTAGGAAATAATCTAACAACCAACACCATTGCTAAAAGAGTAATTTCGTAGATATAAATCGGAGGTGCATACGAGTACCTAGGTAGGTATAATTTCCGATTATTGTATGTTATTAGAGTGTTGAAAGGCGTCATCTCTCATCAGACGCGCTTCTTCTTCTTCCTCAGCGCGCATTAATAGCGCACGCGTGTAATTAAAGAGCGGCGTTTGCGACTAATTGTACGTGCGGTGGTCGACACCATGGGGAACCACTTTCTTACCGTTGAAATGCATCCAAGTATCCAATGCTAGCCGATTTCCCGGAGTCTCGAACTCTCTGCATCTGAAAAAAAAATTAATAACTTAATTTGAATTCTCAAAACTTGCAATTAGAGAATAATCACTATCATGCTCTTTTGTTCATGGAGGTATTATTTTGCAAAATTTGCATCGATTCATTCACTACCCATTGCCATTCATTTCTATTCACAGTGTTTTCAGGATAGGTTTTGCATAAGTAACTATATAGTTCAGAGAGGAAACAGGAAGTATTCGTATGCGGGATTCAAATGCAAATGAGTTAAAAATGCTCACAGGCATACAAAATACATACAACTATAATTTTATAATAAGATATATGAAATTACTCTAATAAAGAGAAGAGAGAAAGTGTATAATTTGTCATCGGTTACAAACACTGCCTAATTTAAATATTATTCAATTAAGTTTGTTATGTTTTAAATGAAATTCCATGAAACAAAGTTACTGCCTAGCTATGTAATCATATCTAGAAGAAAGAATTAGTATAATGGTTGTTGTTGATATATTCGCACATTTAGTTCAAATCTAGTTTAACATATGTTATGCATCTCTACACCGATAAGTAGCTAGTTATAACGGTTGTGCTGCAGCAGCCAATCCAAATCATACGAATTAGACACAATTGCGCGTGCTTCCTTGCGCTGATTGTTACTGATCGGATGCGTAAATGCTAGCGTTAAACATCATCAACAATAACCGCACAACGAGCATAACAATCACAATACAACTAGGTAGTTGTACATACGTACAACTACAGCTACTACATAGTCAGTCCAAAACCTCCTCGCGCACATTGCACATATTATACTAGTATAGCCATAGTAGTAAAGTCAAACTAGTTATCAGTTGGATTGTCGGACTGCATTGCACCGTTGGTATTACGCGATGCGTTTGCTCGAGAACACTACGATAGCATCGCACCTTGCTGAAATTTGATATTGTTGGCCCCTCGACCATACCAACCGACTGTACCACGGCGCAAGCGGCTTCGGTAATCGCGGTAGTACTCGGGCCGGTTGTTACTTTGTTTACTACGACTATTATTTATTGTTATGCACTCTATCAGTGTGCAACGATCGCGATTACGCGCGAATGACGCATACTACAGCGTGCCGCGCAAGAACAACGAGCCCGCCAGCCAACAAAGCGCGCTGAAGCGTTGAAGTCCTATTTGTTTAAATGAATTTGTGTGAATCAACACGAAATGCACCGGCAATGGCGGAAATTGCGATTTTTTCACTACTGGTAGTAGCATTTTTCTATATACTAAGCATAATGCTATAGATCATGTCAACTTTTTCCACTACTAATTAATACGAAGCGCGGCAAAATGAAAACTAGTTTGTACATGTTTACAAAATCGATGTAATGGGGAAAAGGGGGCATGCGGGCCGATATAACATTCCAGAAAAAGACCCAAAAAAAAAATTAAAACAAGAACTGCGAACGGGCGAACAGAAGCTGGTTGCATCTCCCATGCAACCAGCAGCCACACGGCTTTAGTGTGGTCGTTGGCCCTGCGTATAAGTTTATAATTAAACCCGAGGCTTTATTATATACACTCCGCGCGTAATCTCAATCTGGATCTCAATATATTTATCTAATTATAATATTGAAATCACAATTTCAGCTTGCGGGCAACGCGTTTGACGTCCTCGGCGATGCAAAACGATCGATTAGGAATTAATTCGAGCTAATTCTGTTACGCATGAAGTGATTTTGTTGATTTTAATAAAAATCGTGTCGAAATTTTACCGGAATCAATAAAGTAAGAGAGCATTAAGCGGTATGCACGTGACCAAAGCGCAATTCGTGTGGGCCGAGACATGTGAAGAGAAATTCGTCCTTGACCCTTCGGGAGGAATATTACATGCAGCATCCAACCGACCGGTGCGGTTTTACGCCGTATTGAGTAATTGTTCAATACGTCGTGAACAATGGTCATTGATTTTGAAAGTTTCGAGTTTCACCTCCCTTGCCACAAGATCAAATATCCCCTTTTTCCTCTTCCTGCTTCTGTAATTAATTAATAAAAATTAATTGAATGCTCAGTTTTATTTCGAGCCGTTTTGCATATTGTATCAGTTTTCGACGATGTAAATGTGTGCGCGACACAAAAATAATTTGTAACTGTCAGCAATAACATGTCCAAATCAAAATTTCTATCCACACTCCTCTCGATGCGCAGCGCGCCAGCCGACTGCCGATAAGTATCGATATAATTATGCTACCGGCTTCGAGCGTAATTTATAATCGTCAAAAGCGTTCGGCTTTGACATTATCTATTGACACTGTGTTTGTATGTGCGTGTCGCTCTTAATATTGATATCATTCGGCATCGAAACCGAGTTAATTCCACAGAGACAGCATGTAATGAGCGAATGATTAGCGTCGCATTCGGCGCCTGCCCAATTAAGTTGTTGAGACGAAATCAAATCAAATTAGAAACTCAACACTGCAAGAAATGCATGATCTATTGTTGTCATCAACCCTTTACCAGCCTCAACACTAGCAGTGTGGAGTGCGAAACGCATGACAAAAAAGCTGCGGCTTTTTAATTAGTAATAAAATTAGTAAGCAATAAATTTCACCAGGAATAATGTCGTCGGAGCCATAACTTAGCATTAGTTTATGATGCATCACCTTCATATTTATATATTCACGCACATGAACGGTGGTTTTCTTGACGCTCTTGGCCATTCCAATCCGTTTATTATAATTGCTATTGTAATTCTTCTTTAGAAGCCATCGGAAGCGTGTTAAAATAACTGATGACGACGAAAAAAAAATTCGCACATGCCAACGATCATCGATCAATATAAAATTTATAGTTGTCTATACCCCTGTCAATTAGTTGCATTATTAATTACCATTATTACTTTTCCTCCGCGCGCACGCAATTCATTAGTTTGAAATTCACGCTGCATTTGCCGTATGCGAAGGACAACCCGAAATTTCCAACACGATTTGTTTACGCACATTTACTCAGCCGCGCATCATTCACGCGGCTGGTCAGCCCAGTGCGAGTACATAGTACGAGTAATTTCGTCGTTTTCATGCTGGAATTTCAAAATTTATGTGAAAACGCACCGGCTAGTGTGCACCAGCGTTGCGCGTCATATACACGCATCATCATCGTCGTCGTCGGCGTCGTCGTCGTCGTGGTCGCCGGGCCGCATCAATTTATCTCGTTAATGAAGAGTGACATGTTCCATCGCGTCGATTAAAATAAATTAACGCCAATGTACACACACTGCTGCTGCTGCTGCAGTAGCTCGGGCAAAACGTATTACACTTCGCGGCGTGTGTGAATATATGTATATCAAATGAAATCCACTCGTTTAGTGGATATACGCAACGAATGAGCCGAGAAGTGGATTATTTATTTATTAAACGCAGCCCGACGCGGCAGCCGCGCCGCGGTAGCGATAACAGGATGAGTTGCATTTTGTCCGCAATTTATTCTCATCATCATCTATGCGACCGTGCCGGAGTCGCACGACATTTTTAATTGAGATATTTTAGCGGCAACCACCGCAGGCATTGCTGCAAAGGCAATTGTAATCCGCATTCGCGGTAAATCGATCTATTAGGCATGTAAGACGGGCGCGGATTTATTTCCGTGCGCCCGAAACCGAAAGGCTTGCGCCATTCATCATCGCGGATCAAATGCGCGAAGCGCAAATGAAATACGAAGATAAATGCTATTAGCCGAGGCGTGCCACGCGAGCCTTTTGAAGTATGAAATACTGCTAATTGCCCGCGTTTGACGTGCTGAATGTTGCGCGCACGTTATTGCGAATAATGTTGCATTATTTCCAATTAACCAGCTGATCGCATTCATATTGCATTAACCGCGCTTGCAGCACGCAGCCGTGGAGAGAAAGGATTGCCAATCGATCATGCATCGGGAGCAATATCGATCAATCGGTAGCCATGCCGCTAATGAGTCATTAACAAATATTCACTCGGCCGTTTTTCATCAGCATGACTTTCAATTTATCGCCACCGCCGCTGCCGCTGCTGTTGTCTATGTTTTCTTACAAATAACAACAAATAGAGACGTGCCGGTGTGTTGTAGGTAAGTATAAAGTTGTCTGGTGAAGGAGATCGGTTTCGTTCGTTTTTTATTTCTTCGAATCGTCCGACACGTCTGGCTGCTGCTGTTGCTCGCTGCTCTTTGATCAAATTGATTAAATGACGTGGCGGATATTTTTTCGTCGGTCGTTAGCGCACGTACGACGCGCAGCAAATTTGATTTGCCCGATGATTTAATTGATTGGGGAGTGTCGAAACAAAAGCGAAACCGGTTGCGCCTTTTTTTCTTCTTCTCCTCTCCAGCCGCAGCCGCAGCGCATTGAATGCCGATTGAAATTACATCAATCATCGATCCATCGTTAATATGAATACGGTTTGTTGCAGGAGTAGAACGCTGAGCGATAGCGCGATAAATTTGCGCGGAATATATTTTGATCGTTATTTACGACGCGTTGCGATGGGATGGGCGCGTTATCATTACGGCAGCGATTATTTATTGCCTCCCCTTTCTCGCCGTGTGTGTAACACATAGTTTACCCGCTGACGGTCGCAAATATTCAATTTAATAATACCGAGCGCAGTGCGCGAGATGCGTGGCACGATAGAAAAGTGGTTGTTTGGCGCACACACCGACCACGTCATCGTAACTCTCTTCGCGGCGCGCGCGCTCGCGGAAGATGCTAAGTTATAACTCGTCGCCGGCGTGTACATGTAAATTGGAAATCAATTGACGCGCAATGCCCCGGCACATAATTTACGTCAGCCGGCGCATTATTATCGCAAAACGGTGTGAGAATGCCGCGCGGATTCTTTACATCCGATTTCATGTATGAACCTAATCGAATTCAAATCGCAATGCATAAATTATCGATACTCGACTAATCCTCCGCAATAATTGAAAGATTTGAAACGCACCCAAACGGCGATTACGCGAATAGTATTGACTCGCCGGTGCTAATAATATTTGATCTTTGTAATAGAGCATGGGCGAGAGCACGATTTCAATCAATCGCTAGCGCGATTTGCATAATATTAATATATCGATAAAATATATAGCGCATAGAAAATACGTGGTAGCCATTCGAAATGATGAAGAGCATGAGGAAAAAATGATTTACATTTAAATCACTCGTGTGCGATTAATCATTAATTGCCGCGGTCGACCGGAATATGTAGAAATCAAAGTTTATGAAGGCAAGTGCGCCAAACGAGTCCGAAGGAGATGATTTTATTGATTGAAATCCCGTCATCATCAATCGGGATTTGCCTTCGTGCAAAAAAAAACGATACAACTTATCGGGTTTTGCAGCATCTGGTCTTGCCGCACGACGAGCGACGCTCATCTCCTATGCATAGTAAACTTATTTATCGGCTAGGTACGATGTTCATTACGTTACGCGTCCGTACATACTACACGCGGCAACAAATTATCTCCTATTTCAAGAAAACCGATAGAGATGGGCTGGCCGACCGCAGCTCGCCATTAAACCACCTGTCGATTTATTTATGCGACACGTATTGCAGCGGTAGCTTCGTCCGCTAATAAATTTCGTTATTAAATTATACCTGTATAGCTGTATGCATTTTCGCGCTGAGCGTAATTTGCGCGCGGGACTTGTTGCGCGACTGGCTACGCGACTGACAAAGTAGCATTGTTCGAAATAACTGGGCGCGCGCGACACACACGCGGAAATGAGTCATTAAAGCGTCGATATATCGTGATTAATTCGGTGACCTTCGTCGGGCAGAAATCTATCTCGCGGCTGTAGGAAATACGCGGTATTGTAGAATAAACATTTGCTACAGATCTCAAAGACATACATTATATATTAATTCTATGCGCATTTGGGAGGAAGAAAAACGCTCGCGCGCCGCGCGTGTAATGCAATACTCTGCGTTGCTGGTCGGTCGCGGTGCCAAGCCCTGATGTGCCCGGATTCAATTACAAAGTGCATTCAATGTCTTTCATTCGTCACACCATACAACTGACGTTAAATGAACCACTCACTCACTCACTCACGCACGCATACGCTCCTACTATTCCATGCAGCGAGTGTCGCGCTAGTCATGTTACGAATTTCCTTTGCGGCAATGCAAACGCGGTGAATGTAACGCTGAAACACGCAGTATACGTAATGTGTACCTTCATGTCCTTCATGCATGTAAGTATTTTTGTGCGAGCATGGCGCACACCCAGCCCTACCCATTGATCATGATCACGATCATAATGCACACATGCGCGTGTGAATGCTAACTTATTTAACGCGTCATTCATTCACACTGGGTCATGTCATTTATTAAAAAAATTCCAAATCTAACATTTTTCCGGGCTTCGTACTTAAATATCATAAAATATTTAAAACTTTACTATAATTTGATGATTTGTAATAAAATTAATAATCGATGCTTATTGATTATCGATCAAAGTGGATTTATTTGAAACCAATTGGAAACACTGCGAGATATGTAGATACATTGTCGTTGCAGGCAAGGAACAAGGAGCAATTCTCCCCGTCGACATAAAAGGCGTACCACGCACTGATGTTTTAGGCATTAGGAGTGATTTCGTGCGCTTTACCTCCGCATAAGTCTTTGTATAAGAAAACAAAAAATGAGAGCTCACCATTTTCGGACGCGATCACGATCACGGGGCTCGATTTGAATAATGCACACTACTCTACTATGTAGTACGAGTAGGCATAGCTATAGCACATGCATACTTTGTTCGACGACATTTCGTTTTATTAGTAGATGTTTCTTTTTCTCTAAACTACAAAAACATTCGATAACAACCTTACAACCTACATTGTCTCGTGTTATCGTTGCGACGTTTTTCTTAGTTGTAAACGCATTTTCGGAGATCGCTACGAAATTCATGAAACAGTTGTTGACGTGCATCCACAATTAGCGTGCTGAGCGACAACCACTACGACGATGATGATAGTATTACAACACAACACACACGTGCATTGCTTCGGTTTTAAGATTGACAGTTACAAATCTAATCATTACACGCCAGAGGTCTCAGTTCTAGTTCTCTTCTTGTATCTAATTCCATGTATTCCGAATTTTTCAATATACGTGTTGTTAAAAAGTGAATAGCTTCGGAGAGGAGATGTTACAGCGCCGAGTGTATTTTTAATTCTGTCAGAAGTCGTGTACGCGGTGTAAATCATGATCGCGTTCGAAACATTTTTTAATGAATGGCGGACACGCCAAATTACGCTTCTTTCCCTTTCCATTACCATCTCGTCTTGTTTATAAAATAGTCCAAAGAAAATGATTAAATAGATGTAGAGAGAAAAAAATTGTTTAAAACAGAGTTACTGATTATAGAAATTTATTCTAATGAATTCATTAATAATCCGGCGATGATAGCATCTCGCACTAATCCCACGCTCATTGCGCGGCCCACACCTAGGTGTTTCATTGATTTTCAGGGGAATTTTCCCATTGTGCGGCGGCGGATTAACGCCAACGGCATTTCGCAATTAATCTCGCTGGCAAATGTCACCGAAATATTTTATGGGTATTTTCACAATTTTGATGCAATTAGTTTTTGGCGTCATTATGAGATTATATAACGAAGGGCTGCATGGTGGCCGGTCGCACAGCGTGACTGGACACACTTTATTAAAGGTGAGCCGTTGCGGCATCATCAAAAATAAATCATTCCGTGTGGTTTACACGCGCGCGCACGTCGACGGCACGCATAAATTACTGAGTTCTGTCATATATATGCGTAGATAAAGTATAGATATCCAGATGGCAAATGCTCAAATGCACGCACGCATCACGCGAATGCAGTCAAAGGGTCATAGGGTTGCATTAAATATTTTTTAAACAAAATTGTGGATGTTTACCTGGCTTGAAGAACTGTTACAACCCCGTTGATAAGGACTGCTTTCTGAAAGGACAGAAATTTTAAATTTGAAACTGAATTGAATATGAATATCAAGAATATCAAGGTAATGCATTATTTTGGAACATTTCAACAGTCCATCACGAATGTGTAAAGGACTCAAGATGATATCTCCAAGGACTTCTTCGACATTTCGGAAACAAACCTCGCCCGCCTCTTCCTCACGGGGGAAATTTCTTTGGATCAGCAGGCGCAATACATTTTGAATACAATTTATACGCTCGTATGATTTATATGCGCACAAGACACATCTTGTGTTTAACAGCAAACAGTAGACGCCTTTGTTATCGGCGCACACAATGCGCGCTTACTGTTTTGCTGCATGCGTAACGCTGTTTAACTGTTAACTGTATTATAACGAACAACGCGCCAAACACAAACACGCGTTTGTATATGCGAGCGTGTGCGGTGTGTGGCTGCATGCCAAAACGGAACGAAGAAACTCTTTCTTGCGCTTAGAAATAAATATCATATCACATAAATAAATAAATGCCTCAACGCTGAATTATGGATGATATACGTAAATGGCTGTGATTTATCTTCGCGAGCATGAACATACCGGCGCGCCATATTCGTATGGAAAGTTATACATTTCGTTTGTACACTTTCAGCGCAACAAATGGCCGGTACAAGTGTGTTAAGTAAGTGGGCTCAAATCGATGCGAAGCGATGCTCGATCATAAGCTGCATGGTGAGAATTTACAATTGCACATTGGCTTGAGCGGGATAATTCATTCGTTCATAAAATATATAAAGTACAATTGCATTCAAATATGATATGTGTTAGTTTAATAATCGCAAAGCAATAATAATAGTAATAATAATGGTAATAATGTTTTGGACCAATAAAATCGACCACACCCACATTGCCTGGCTATCTCCGAATATGTGCATGCACATTAATAGCAAATAGTAAAATAATCATAGACCATCTTGTAGCTATTTAAACGTCCGATAATGCATCGCTAAGAGGTGGGCTCTCATTTCGTATTCGAAAAAAAAAACGTAATTAACGTGCGCCGAAGATAATTAATTAACTGTCGAACACTAATTATAATTAAAAACGAACGTTATACATGTTTGCGCTCACGCAAACATTATTGCGAGATTATCAACGCTATAAACGCCGCACGGCGGTGATTAGAAATATTTTTCAAATTAAAAAGAGGCAAAAATCACATTTAGTGTGCGTACGCGACATGCGCGTGTCCTCTGCGGGGCGCTTCTTCTTCTTCGCTTCGCGGCCAATCATGCTGAGCATAAAATTATCGATGGAAAAATTTCCCAACAGGCCTTTCTCGATGCGAGGCATATCGATGGGATTACATTATGCACATGCGTGGCACATTCTTCTTCCTCCTCGTCGCCATCGTCGTCGTCGTGGTCGTCGTCGTGGCGTGCCTACTTTAATGCCATTCTATTAGTTTTAAGAGGCACACACAGATAGATCGTGGCAGTATTTTAAGATAACTGCGCGCGGAGAGGATATATTAAGTACTTTATATATTTATAAATGCTCAATGCGCGTTTAATGTGTGCGCTTGGGCTCACTCGCTGGTATTAGATGAGGCCTATCGAAAAGCGGGTATATTACAAGCGCAGAGCAAAAGATTAAGTAGTAGTGGCTGCGCGCTAATGTTAATGCACTTGTGTGTATGGTATTGGCCGAACGAACACGAAAGAGGCAATGTTCGACAAGCAACGTTTTTCGTTCGCGATTGGGTGTGGCGTGCGTTAGCGGCCGCGCGATATCTCTTCATTAGATTCCTTCGCAGGCGCGCTGCGCTGCTCCATAAATTTCCAAAATAAATTGAATAAAAGACGGGTATACTAAATAAATAATTTCCACCCACTCAGAGCACACAGTCAGCGAAGCGAGTGTGTCACGAATCCGCATCGTGCGCTCATAATTCTACCCGCAATTAATTGTAACATTTCAACACGCTCACAAATAATTGCAATTGATCTTGGTGGAGCGTGAGTAAACAACAAACATATACACACACACGCATAGTGGTGTTGTGGCATTGCAGTGATATCGAATGCATGCAAGCAGAGAAACAATCAGAGCCGCCCCGGGGCGTATAAAATATAATAAGAAATTTATCGCGGCGTGATTCATAAATTTACGCTTCGCCACGCCACACGCTTCTTTATTAAATGTATAATTTATTAATTATAGATTTGTAGATTAGCGCGGAAAACGTGTGGTCAGGCGGGCCGCCGCGCTCCACCCACGCCCGGATTGCAGTTTGTGTTTCTCGCCACGAAACGAAAAAAAAAACCGATAAAATATCGTACACCCATCACCAATGATTTTATACTTGTAGTAAAGCTCGATATCAACTCGCTTTCTATATATGTTTCCGTGTAATTTCTCGTGAACTAAGTGACACTATAAACTAGAAACTTCATATCATCTCAAGACGAGAGACGGACGCACCTTCTTCGCCGTCGCGGAGCGCTTTTAATTACCCGCATCTCAAGCGACCACGATGACGCCATCGACGCCGGACAAGTATAACTATTATGTCACGTTGCAGCCAACCATAATTTCTCATTAATTTCACATTTTCATTGCGTGCTCTTTCACTGAACGACCGACTTGTCGCAGCCATCAATCAGCACGACCAATTATATGCATTTCTATGACCAATAAAACAAAACGTTTCATTGAACATAATCGCCGCCGCGCTAGCCAGCCGGTATTTGTTCGAATCCATTAATTGATTATTTGCTTATTATAGAAGCGCGCAGTCGGATGATTTGTGAGCGTGTTTCTGATGCGCGATGCGTCCCGCTGGGAATCGAGCCGGGCGACACACCTACGCATGTCATATAACACGAAAACATATGCGATAAGCATTAGGCGCAGAATAGGAGAGAGCCGGAGTAAGCACATAAAATGTGACGCCGAGGAATCATCGAAATTGCTGCTACACAACCACACACACAACTTCTCTTCAGTCGTGTGCATTGAATTCGATTCGATGCGGTGTGTCCTAGCAGAGAGAGCCATTAGCAAATTAAAATGTTCCATGCCCATTGTGGATTGTGCGCGGCCGCCCCCGGTGGGCATTATCGTTGTCGGGGGGGAAAAGGCATCAACATCTCACAACTCGCCTCGCCGCATATTATAAGCAAATAGGTAATTCCGTACACGATAATACGCGCATCCACACACATATGATTGCATATATTGTGTGTATGACCATTTCATTCCTCATTCTTTGGCTGGTTTAACGGCGCCGTTTTTTGCAATGACCAAATCATGCATTTACCTACGTTTTATGTTTACGACTCCTTTGAAAATGCACACACGGGCACGAATTTAATTATCTCGTAAATTTGCGAAACAATATCGAAGACGATAAATTCAACCGTAATTGATGATCCTGCCGAGGAGCACTGTGGAATTGAATGCGACATTAGCAACACGACGTACTTTCAGATATAAAGCATCTGCAAAATTAATTAATAATCGCCAAATCTATAATTACGCATAGAAAACACCAGGTCGATCCGATTGTGGGCGGGTTGAAAATTAATAAGGTAAACGCGTGGGCGTAGGCCATTTATTTGGCTGCAAATCATAAATTTAATCAAAAAATCGCACTGCGTAGTGTACGGAAAGTAATTGATTTCCTAAGCAGATGCTTTAGGCGCGATATAATTATTGGTTGTCCGTTCCGTCCCGCAACGTGCCAAACGCGACGACAACAATTGCCTTGATGTGATATATGCGCGATTTCGAAAAGTGCACGCACGAAAGCAGCAATTTACGATGCATTGCATTTGCGAAACTATTTCCGGATCGTAATTCAAAGCTCTGAGCTCTGTCGCAGACGCAGTCACATTCGCAGTCGTAAGAAAAGAGGAGACGTTCTTCATCCGAATATTTCATATCTCAATTCGTAGCCGCACACAAATGCATGCGTTTGGTTGGTTGGTAATCGCGACGCAATGCGCATATAAATTCAGCGAGTGGACACGAACACACGCAACGCGCACTAAACGCGCATCGCACATAAAACTTGACCATAAACTCGTCATCCTGAGCCTCGCGCGCGGTTATTATCATCTTGACAAGAGCTTATTATTATGCCCCGTACGCCGGCCGACGAGAAGTTATTTTTTTCTCCTGGAAATGTTGAAGTTCACGTTTCTCCATATCCTAGCCAGATATCAACAAATCAATGATTTATTTGTTTACATCCGCTAAACGTCAATCCATATGTCAGTATGCATGTGATATATTTCATGCGCTTTTTATCACATTTTGCACGGTGGTAATCATTTCTCTCTCTCATGAGATATTTTCTATATGAAATTGATGGAATGGTGAACATGTAGAAATGGAGTGCAATTGCCGGCGCCGGCGTCCTTTGAAGTGCGCACCGTTTTCCCATGGCGCAAGATAAGCGTACGGGTATTTATAATATTTAACAAATGCCCCGTATAAATTACAAATTACTTACATATTCTTCATATCAACTTTAACCGCCATATACGTTCAAATACATACAATTGCAATTAGTTATACATCACTGTTCTTCGCTTCGGCGTCGTATTTAAACGCTATACCTCAAGAGAAGCGTTGCTTGGGTATTGTTGACGGCCGGCGTGGTTTTCTATCTTTCGACGAAACGATTAAAAAGCAATCAACGCCTTTTATAAAAAGCGCGCTGTCTATCATGCCAAATAAACAAATCGGGCTCGTAAAAATTAAAATGCCTGCGCACAGCGCGCGCAATTCCATATGACTCTCCAGAGGTATGCGCATTTTGCGATGCGAATCGATCCCATCCATGTATGGCGCCTGGACGACCTCCTCTCCGCTGCGCATCCACGACCCCGCGCCAAATATCGACACAATTGCAATAGCCATAACAATTACGCTTGCAAGAAGCGCACCTATCGACTGGCAATCGTTGCTAATTGTTATGTTTATGTCGGCTAATTGTTATGTTATCGCTCTACATTCAGTGTGACTCTTCTCTCAAACGATATGAATAAGTAACTAAAAAGCACACTTTGCATAACTGTATAACTGTAAAGTGTAAAATACGACCGGAACATTATCCCGTGTACTGTTACAGATCACGCGCAGGTGAAAAGTGCGCGCAGCAGGAAGAGAGAAAGAAGGCGTAGTGTCAAAGGTGAGCTTTTTATTGCATCCCGCGAGCAGCGTGTGCGAGCAATAAAAGGCCGAGCGAAATAGAGCTGTTTCGCTTTCGCGATTTCGTAATTACTTCTACGCCCTATTATAAACCGCTCTCGCCGCAGTGAATAAGTTTTCCTTGAAAACACATAATCGTTTACAACCACCATCCTCCATACATATGAGGAACATCCATCGCGCCGCCGAAGAGTATTTAAGTGAAATTATTGCAAAAATTAAACGTGTGCTAATTGCACAATGTGTCTTTTTGTCTACCGTAATTGTACGTACGACAATTTTGTGTCATTTTCATTTATCCTGTTCGTTTATCGTCACGAATGGCCGCAACACCCGCTCTAATTGCACAGCGCTTTTTTTCATTTTTGTTTCAAAGCGAGAAAAATCCCTACAAGTTGAATGCGAATGCGTTTAGGGAAGGGTTTACTGACTGCGCGTGCAGCAGGAAGTCGCGTTTCGTGAATCGCACAATGTTCGACGGATATGTCGTCCGTTGTTGGCTTGGCAACTCCATTCGAAGAAGGAAAAGCCAGCCAAACAGGCACGCGGAAAGAATGCATCCGAACACAAGCGATCCGCGAATGCACGCGCGCACACACCTAATATGCGTTTTCATGCGTTATTGCCGGTGCCTCGCGCAATGCGGTAATGGATAATGGCCGAGCACAATGTAACAAAGTCGTCGCTGTCGCCGTCGCCGTCGACCGACGCGCGGATGCATCGCATGCATGCATGCCGGCGCGCTCGCGCCAGTGCAATAAAAAACTTGATGGCCGTTTGCGTTTTATAGTCGGTTACATACGCACGGCGACGAATGTGACAAAGCGTTATTTCCCGGAAACGCGAACGCGCCGTGTCGATCGCGCTCCTTTTCAAGAACTATACGCGTACACGCTGGGTTGGCTATTTCGCTACAGAGTGTTTCCAAATTGCATGTGTTTTTTGTATGCAAACGGTTTGCATGTCATTCGTAGGGCCCACCTGGCGGTCGCCGGTAGTTATAATCGAATTAGGGCGCGCGCGTGAGTGTAAATGTGTATGTCTAACCCTTTTCAAGCGAGATTGAGCATCATTTCATTTCGAAACCGTTTTGGGGCGATTTGTCCGATAACGATTTGTATAATGTCAGTGCCAACTATATAATTACAACGCGCAGAAAGAAGGAGAGGCGTTGTTTGCTGCGCGCATGAGTTATAACCGAAAATTTTACGTTTTGCGCCCGATTGAATGAAAACGATCTCGCGTGCACGCTCGCTGGCTAATTGCGGTTTTGGTGAGCGCAAACCAGCCTTTCGGGCAATTGACACGATTATCCTCCTCGCAGAAAAATTATAATAATTAGGTACATTCTAACCAACAGACAAAAGGAAATCCAGTTGGTTTTCTTTGAACATTTTCACACTCTTCCTTTGCAAATCGCTGCATTTCAAAATAGGTATGCAATGCAATCTATTTATATAATCTACAACCGCAGTTCTAAGCAAATGCGATGAAAATATGAAACGAGATGAGAATAAAGATCAAAGCGAAACTGGTAGCCGGGCGAAGAGCGTGCGTGTGGTCGTCGCGCCGCGCCGCGTCGGTGGCGCCGCAAACGTCGAGAAGATTTCAATTCCGACTAATTACGAGCATTTTTCGTTTGATTAACGTAACTAATTATTGATTGCTTTCCATCCCGCGCGCGTTTGCAGCGCTCGGCAGGCCGTGACAAGAACACACACGCACACACACGCCCAACCAAATTAGAATCGAACCGCACACACAAACTGTAAATGATGAAGAAATGGCAGGAGCCGAGGAAGAGAACGTGAAGGTCAAGTCGAAAATGACTCTTTTTTTCCCTGCTGCTCATTGCTTAGATGCCACAGGAAACGCGCGCAGACAGCAACAAATTAGTCGAGAGCTCGTTGCCTGCCACCCAGTCACCCAAATCGATCGGCCGGCAATCTC
>JARJDR010017906.1:0-14449 GCA_030264135.1 Myllaena sp. GC000078 | reverse complement strand
CGGAATCGCGCGCACTATTCTCCTGCCTGGGCGATATCGATTCGTCTCCTTTCAGTGTTTATTCAACGCGTATGCCCTGCCTCTCTCTCTCGTTCGCGCGCCGTCGTCTTCGTTGCGCGCCCCTTGGGGCGGCATCTAGATATCCTCTGCTATCGCGTGCGCGCCCGCTTTCGAGCTATCCGCTTTAAGCAGGGTCTTCAAGCGCGACGTACTCTTCGCATTGCGCTCGCACCAACACGCGATCTCATTCCACTTCGCTCTTGCAAACGTAGAGCAGCAAGCAAACTGCTGCCAGAGAACTGGTCGTGTTTCTTCTCTTTGGCCGGCGGACTCGGCGTCGTCGTCGTCGTCGACGTCGTGTCGTGTTTGTTTTTTACTAGTTTTGTAGTACGTACGTACGGGCTGCTCTGTGTGGCACACATGCGAAGGCGCTGCTTTTTTCTTCTTCTTCTACTTCTTCTTCGTCGTCGTCTTCTTCTTCTTCTTCTTGTTGGTCGGTTTGGTTTTCTTTTTGCCTCCGTCGACGTCGACGGCTGACGTTTGGTATTCAATGGTATGGTGTGTGCGCCGACTCCTTCCCCACTGTCAGAAGTGGAGTTTTTCCTCTTCTGTGTGTTGCTTTTTTTTTTGTTCGAACTTGTTGGTTTGCTTCTTTCTCCTCCACTTGATACCATATTCCTTCTTCGGCGCGGCGTGGCGCGCGGTGTTCATGTCCGCCTTGCAATATTTATGTTTTGTTTTTCTTTCATTTTCGGGTGCGAGAAGCAGGGGGACACCCGAAAGAGGTGAAATTCAAAAATTTCGTTACGAACTTCCCCCCAAACATAGTAGTCGACAGTCGTCTCCCCCAGCCCGAGCATTTTTCACATTGCATGCATGCATGCATGCAATGTGCGCGCTCGCATTTCCCCCCCGCGATGGCTGGTTCGTGTGTGGTTGGTGTGTGTGTGTGTGTGTGTTTAGCCGCCCTCGCAACTATTCCATTCGTTTACTCTCTCGCTCGCCTTCGTGCACCGCGTGTGAAACAGAGAGAGAGTGAGTGGGGCGGTTGGGGTCCCCCTGCGCTTTTTCTCACTCCGTACTGCGCGCGCGCACGGCGTGGACCCCTCACCGAGAGAGAACTTAAAAATGCCGCCGCTAGCGGCACACCGAATCGATACGCGCGGCTGGCGGTCACGTGGCGCCGCCGCCCGCCGGCCAACCAGCGGCGCGCCGATGTCGCACGAGGCGTTCGCGCGGGGCGGCAGCGGGGCCATCATTCGTCGCGCGTCGTCATCGTCGTCGTGGTGGTCGTGGCGGCAGGCACACGGCGCACATTCGTACCGCGGCGAGCGCGCGCGCGCTTCGTACGTTCGTCGCACTCACAATCAGCCAGCCAGCAGTTCGCATTCGACGCTCGTGCTGTTCGCATCGCCTCTCGTCGTCTGCATATTTTTCGCGTGCCGCGCGTGTTGCTGTCGGGGGGGAAAGTTTCCCGAAACGAAATACGTAAAAACCAAACCGCGTGTGCATGCCCCCCAACAATTTTGCAAAAACCACCCGCTGCGCACCACTGTGCTTGTTTGGCTGTGCAAAAAGGTGATTGTTTAGTGCGTCTAGTGACTTAAGTCGGACTTGTGCAACGATGCGTTGAAACGACTCCGCAACAACCACCTTGCACCACCATCGAGGAATCAGGCGCAACTCTTTATTATTGCATCCCCTGCACCATGATGGAGGATCCCACACAGGTGCTCTTCACCGAGCTGCCCGTACCGCTGCTCTCCACCGCGGCGCTTTTACGCCACCACCACCACCACCATCATCACCACCACCATCACCTTCCGCAGACGCGCTTCCAGCCGTACCACCATCGCCACCTGCACCAACCCCAGCATTTTCACACGCCCGTCCAAGAGCTGCGCTACCTGCAGCGCAACGGCACCGGCGGCGGTGAGCACGGCGGCGGCGCGCACCATTCGGACGCCGACTACGACGACACCGACGACGATGGCACCACCCCCAGCGATCCCGACCAGACGCACATCGCCAGCCTCTATCCGGAGATACTCGCCATCATCTTCGGCTACCTGGAGGTGCGCGACAAGGGGCGCGCCGCGCAGGTGTGCGCGACGTGGCGCGACGCCGCCTACCACAAGTCGGTGTGGCGCGGCGTCGAGGCGAAGCTGCATCTGCGGCGCGCCAATCCGTCGCTGTTCGCGTCGCTCACCAAGCGCGGCATCAAGCGTGTGCAGGTGCTGTCGCTGCGGCGCTCGCTGCGCGATGTCATGCAGGGCATACCCAATCTGGAGTCGCTGAATCTGAGCGGCTGCTACAACGTGACGGACATCGGCATCGTGAACGCGTTTGTCGCCGATGCGGCGACGCTCACGCAGCTCAACCTCTCGCTCTGCAAGCAGGTGACGGACCATTCGCTCGGCCGCATCGCGCAATACCTCAAGCATCTGGAGGTGCTCGAGCTGGGCGGCTGCTGCAATATCACCAACACCGGCCTCGTGCTGATCGCGTGGGGTTTGAAGCATCTGAAGCGGCTGAATCTGCGCTCGTGTTGGCATGTCAGCGACCAGGGCATTGGCCACCTGGCGGGTGTCTCACCGGCGGCGGCGGCCGCTGCCACCGGTCCCACCGGTAACCAAAGTCTGGAGTACCTCGGTCTGCAGGACTGCCAGCGGCTATCCGACGAGGCACTCAAGCACGTGTCCACCGGACTCACGGCGCTCAAGTCGATCAATCTCAGCTTCTGCGTGAGCATCACGGACAGCGGCCTCAAGCATCTGGCGAAGATGGTGTCGCTGCGCGAACTCAATCTGCGCGCGTGCGATAACATCTCCGACATCGGGATGGCGTACCTCGCCGAGGGTGGGTCGCGCATCGCCTCGCTGGACGTGTCGTTCTGTGATAAGATTGGCGATCAGGCGCTCGTGCACATCTCGCAGGGGCTGTTCAATCTGCGCAGCCTCTCGCTGAGCGCCTGCCAGATCACCGACGACGGGCTGGCGCGCATCGCCAAGACGCTGCACGACCTGGAGACGCTCAACATCGGCCAGTGTGCGCTCGTCACCGATCGCGGCCTGAACATCATCGCCGAATCGCTCACGCGGCTGAAATGCATCGATCTGTACGGCTGCACGCGCATCACCACCGCCGGCCTCGAGCGCATCATGAAGCTGCCGCAGCTGAGCATACTCAATCTGGGATTGTGGCACGTTAGGTGAGACTGCGCTTGAGCGGATTGCGGCTAGTGTTGTTGTTGAATATATCTCCAGCGAGATAAAGGGCAGCGCGCTTGGTGTATGTGTGTGTGATCTCAGCCGGAACCGGAAGTGTACTAACTTTCCTTAAGTTAGAGGAACTCTCCTCGGCCGTGTGCAGAGGGAGGGTGGTAAGGGGAATGGCATGGCGTAAGCAAACACAAAACTAGGATGTGTGACACTCTTTTTTTTTTTCAACCACGTACCGAGATGTGCGCAATGAGCTGTGATAGTTATAAACGAATGCTGATGTATAAGTCATATTTGTCTTATCCTCCAATCCGTTTTCGCGTTTTGCCTTTTGTGTTTTTTTTATTATGCTTTTGCTACATCCGTTTGAAAGATGGCTGCGCTTCCTGTATTGATGCATTGAGGGTATTCGTTGAGTAACCGCGACCGAAGGCCTTGGACGATTTCTTTTTACGCCGCGCGCATTGCAAAGCGAGAATAGTTGTAACACCCATATTGTTCATATGAAATCCGAGCAGAAAACAAAGAAATTCGAGTAGAAAAAAGCCAACGCAAACGCAACGCGACGCGTCGAACCGACCGCAAAGCAAACGCCTTGGGAAGTTTCGGTTGCACGCAATGTAACAACCGCGCGTTCGTTCGTTCGTTCGTTCGTTCGTTGCGACAACCGGCTCTCCGGCCGCAGCGTTTGCGCACAGACACACACGCAACAGCGACTGAGTAACGCAAGCATGCGCGCAGCACGGTCGCTGAGCGTGTGTGGTGCTGTGCAGCTCGTCGTCACGGGCCGCCGACGCGACGTTGCCACGACGACTATGACGACGACGACGACGACGACAACGACTACCGACTCCACTATGACGCGCTTCGTTCTTGTTTCCAGTTGCATCCACACGCGCAGGAACACGCTGCTCGCTTGTGGGCTGTGTGTGGAAATGTTTATAACAATACACAAGTGGCGTCGTTTTGAAATAGTTTTTGCACAATGCATGCGCGCGTTGGTTGCATCGCCATTGCGTTTGCGTTCGCGTTCGCATTGCATATCAAATGATTTGCGCGCAATGCGCATTTTATTCGGGCATCGCCCAAAAAGTTTCCACGCAGAGTCCAAAGAATGTGCCGCAGAAGAAGCGCTGGTTGGTGGGACGGATGGTGTTGTGCGGAGAGGAGAAAGAATTTTATACCTGTTTTTCGGTCGCCGGTGATCAGATGTCTTGTTGGCTGCTCGTCCGGTTGGTGCGGCGCGCGGCTTGCTTAAATTCGTCCCAGCATCTTCTTCGCTCATCTGCTGCGCCGAGCGCGGAGAGAGAGTCGGTGTGCGTGCACGTGTGGCGCACATATGCTCCTTTGTCCGATTCTTGACGCTTCAATTCTAAGCACCACCCTCTTCATCTCCTCTTCTTCTCGTCGTCTTTTGTATCTTTACATTTTTTTTCACTCCATGCTTTATTCTGCATTTTCGTTTCGATTCGATTTTTTCTCTTCTCTGTGGAGAGAAGCGAGCGCAGTGCACGATGAGAGCACGGTGTGTGAGTGTGTTCCTGGAAAAAGGGCGACCCACCGGCCCGACCGACCGGTTGGCAGAACAAAACCCTCCCGAAAAGAAAAGACACGGGGGCCATGCATGGATGATGGAAAAACATTCCTATGGACCGCGCTCGCTTCTTCTCTTTTGCTCACACGAACGGCCCTTACTGTTTTTTTTTCTGCCTACCTGCGCGCCGGCCTGTCACTCAAAACGGGCTCCCATGCTTTTGTTCACCGAATTTCTACTATCAAGATGAATCGCAATAAGTCCCAAATCAAATTGTTGTTAATTGTTGATTGTTTCGCCTCCCCCATTGCATATGATTTGGAAGGAAGTGTCGTTGGACGGTGGGATGATAATGTGTTCAAAATTAATTTTACCATTTATATTATTGTACATTTATGATGACGTTATGTATACAAAGTCAAATAAGTTCTCTTTCGTATAAGTTGGCGCTTACATTTATTACTATTTACGTTATTGTAATGAATTAATTGGGGAAGAAAAAGAGGAGAGGAGAGGAGGTACGCACCGCACCGTTGACTCAATGTGGAATTTGCGAGAAAACATTGATTGTTTCACGATGATATGTAAATATTGTAATTATTATTATTAACTACTATTATTAATTGTAGTGAAATTAAATTGAATTAAACGAGGCGGCGAAATTGGAACGAATGAACAATGAATATACGAACACACAGAGAAAGAAAGAATCAAAGAGAAGCACACACACACATCTAATAATTAAAAACACACTCAACTACACACACACACATTACGCAAAAATAAGAAGTTGATCTACGAAACATACGAATACTAATTAAAGCTACTACAATAATCGGTACATAACTACTGCAATCGCAAACCATATAAGTATGATCAATGATGAAATAAAATAAAACTCAATAAAAAAAGACAGAACAAAAACCAATGCAATTTCCCCCATACATTGTAAAATTGTAAAAAAAACACACCAACCATACTCGCTAAAAACTCTACCTACTACTCTTCTTATGTTTATTGTGAAAAGAAAAATGTCAAACCGTAAAAAATGAATCGAAGATTGTAAGAAATGTGAATGCATAGAAGAAGAAGAAGCAAGAAGAAGCAGTGATGATGTTTGTTGAAAAATGTAAAATTAAACCACGTTATGTTTTTATATTGATGATGGATGATTGTAATACTGCATGATTGAATGAAGGCGGCAGACCAGCAGTAGCAGCAGCAGCAGCAGCACGATGAATATGATCGNTTCGAGTTCGTTCGCGTTCGAAGAAAACGAAATTTAAGACTTAAATAAATTTTTATTGAGGAAACCAATCATTCTTCTTGTTCCCTCGCGCACACACTCTACTCTCTCCCCCAACGAAGAAGACCGATCTCTGCACACCTGACGCAAAGTAAGTACAATTCAACTCTGCAGCGCTTTTTTTTGTGGGCTTTATTAAATGTGGGAGCCATTCGCGATTGCAACACATGTGTGATACCAAAGTCGAAATAAACATGTTGTGTGTGTGTCGTTTTACTGTTTGCTCCGACGCCTTAAGTTGGGTTTGGGAGTGTGTGAAATGCGTGGCGGCGGCAGCAAAGTATGGTCATGTCGTCGCGATGGCGGCGGACAGCGGACGACAACGGCAATGGCGACCGCGGACGGCGCGGCGCTGCTCGTATATATTCGCGATGTAATCCACTTACGGCAATAAAAAATAATTGGCGCTCAAGGTCGGTGTTGCGCGAGTTTCTGCGCTCGCAACAACAACAGCCTCCAGCAGCCGTCAGCGTCAGCGAACGAACGCAAACGCGAATGCTTGACTATTATACGAATAGTTGGTAGAGAGAGCGTGTGTTTGCTTCGAGCACGTTGTGCAGCACGATCTGAGAACCGAACTGAATCGAATGCGAATATACATATACAGGTATCTATCTCAATTCGTGCGTGAGATAGTAACGAATAAGTTTGGGTGCATGCATTTCCGGTGCTCGACGCCGTTATTAGCATAATGAAAAATATCCATTGCAATTACGCTAATGGATTAGTCGCGCGCATTCGTTCTTCTGGACCAAAAATATGATCTTGGAAGACTCAAGGCTCGCTCGTTCTAATGATAATCACCGGATGACGATGACGAATCATGACCGGTGCAAAACTTCTTCCGTCTTTAATAACATTCGTGTTTATGATAATGCCTCGGATTGAGGGGTGTAAAAGTGCCACAAATGAAGGCATTACACATAATAATCGTGCGGAATGAAAACGAATCCGTGGCGAGGTGGGAGAGAGAGGCAAGTGTAAAAATGCAATTCGCGGAAGGTGTCGGTAACTACACTACACCAATGCGGTCGTAATAATCGGAATAATAATGATAATAATGGTTTGAATTTATACTAGCATTACCCACATACTACACTCGCGACTCGCAGCGCACTACGAACTATGATTATAGTAATATAAGAATAATAACACTCTCTTGCAAACTGCAGCAGCAGCAGCAGCAACAACAACACTCCGTCACCTGTGCGGAATGGAATGAAATAGAAATGGAAATCGAAACGTAAACAAATGATGACAAAGTTTTCATTTCACTTTGCAGTTTGAGTTTCATAACTCGCAAACGTTTTTTCTTCACCATCGTCTTCGTCGTGTTAGCTCCACGCGCGACTCCCACAAACTCTCTCAAACCTACCTGGCGGAAACCTATAAACCGAAATAGCAAATGCCTATATTCGTACTCGTACTTAAGTACGGTACGAGCCACAGTCTCTCAGCGAGAGCGGAATGCTTGAGAGATGCGTTTTACGTTTTCCATGGTCGTTTCTCTCTCTCTCTAGACAGCGCCAGCGCCGGTGGAGGCGACTATTTCTCACACCGAATGGGATCTTTGTGCCGCCTCCTCGCTTCTCTGCTGCAGCGGCAGCGGCATGGGCATCATCTCCCCATGTATGATATAAGAGGAGAGCACTGCTGCGCCGCCCGCGTCCGCCCGCCGTCGACTTGGCACCAACCTGCCAGCCAGACCGAATTCCTCGTCCTCGTCGGGCGGACAGGCCCGCACTTAATACATTCTTAGCCGCTCGCTTTACCTATCTAGATACGCGGCTGCTTGCAAACCGTTCCAAGTTCCAACTTCCAACAACTGCGTTCGTTTGCTCGGTTGGTCGAGTCCGCCACACGTCCGGCATGGCACATGTGCAACCCACCACCACCTCCTCATCCTCCTCGGCGGCGGCGGCGGCCTGGCGTCACGTCACATCAACGATACGCACATAGTCTCCTCGACGACGATGGGTATAGTGTGTAGTATAGATTTTCATGTGTGTGTATGTGTGCTGCACGCCACCGCCACCGCCGCCGCCGCCGCCGCCGCCGGTCCGTCGCCCAGTTTGTTGCTTGCTATGCTTGTGCTACTCACTCGCACCAGGGCGCGCACGCTATATGCACCTCTCCTCGCTACGGTTCATCGCATCGTTTCACTTGACTGCCTAAAGCAGATATCGTCGTCGCGTCGGTGCCGCGACGTCGCGGCGCGGCTTGATATCAAATGTGCCGCTTTAATATCATCGCGCTCGCCGCGCGCTGGTCGGCGCGCCGCGCCGCGTTGGTTCGTTGCTTGGTATATGGCACCACGACGCGACGCGACGCGACGGACGGCTGCCGTTGCGTTAACAGTACTATGCCTCGAAAGCTACCGCGAAACATTTTACATATACCTTGCGTTTGGCTGTTGGCTGTGTCTTGCCTCGCCTTCAATAATAATGACATGGGAGATCAACGAGCAATTACAATTACAGCAGCCGCATCGAAATGGCTATAATTGAAATGGTCATTATTTTCGATTCGCTTCCGAAGCGCAATGCCCACCCATCACCGCCTACCGGTTTTCGGACGATAAGACGTGCGTGCGCACAGGATTTGCGTCATTGCGGTTGCTGCCGCTGACACTTTGACGGCTTGGACATTCCTGCAGTAGTTGTGTGCATTTGCAAATTCAGTACCGCAGCGGTTTTCGAGCCCGGGCGCTCTGCGGTCACATCATTTCCTATCGGGCCGCCCTGCCGCCAATTATTTGTCCTAGATGTATTCCAATGCGTGCAGCGTGCAGGTGGGGTATGGAGATAAATTATGCATTCTTATTATTCTCCTCTTCGGCTGGGTTGTTCTGTGTCTTCTCTTCCTCGCTTCTATCCTCCCCCATGCCACCGAAATGTACACCTACGGTCATACGATATTCATATCGTTCCAGTCTCCTATTACTACACGACCGCGTTCTTTGTGCCATGGAGGTTGGTTTGAATGCGCGCTGTGCTCTGCTCCCCCACAACGAACGCGCTTGCGTTCAGCCTGTCAGCCCGGTGACAGTTACATGGGTTCTCTTCTTCTTCGCCTTCTTCTTCTTCTTGGACGTAGGGTATGTGCGTGAGGCAAGTGGTAATCTTACCTCGCTGCGCTCGTTCTTGCCTACGACGACCCTTCAACCCCGACCACACAGATGTGGTCCGTTTGCCGACCACCCTCCATGTGTGCGACTTTAAACAGGTCCCCATGATGACGTTGGATTCCATGAAAAGCAAAAACTATGCTTTTATGTTGGCGGAGGAGAACGAAGAACCTAGCGCCCTCCCAAGAGTGTGAGAATGCGGATACATGATTTGTATGTGTTCGTTCGGCTGGTGACTTCTTGGAATTTTTCTCTTTGTGCGGATGAAATCACTTAACTTTAGACATTAGTAACCAAATCAATATCACACGTTTACCTTTCTGGGTGTTATCAACCACATGGTGTGTTCTGCGTAACGTGATGTTTCCAAAGTCTCGACATTTGTCGATTGTTGGATGTGATTGCCCGCTATACGCCAAAAAACAAATTCGATTGATACCAATTGATACGGAACTAACAATAACACGCCACGTTTTTTTTAATGTCAAATGGGGAGGTTGGAATGCATGGTAATATTGATTTTTTTCTGCATGACGCAGCAATTTATAACTTTTGAAATGCGCGCAAGTGGCGGTGGTAGAACCGGCAACGCCGCATTCGCAAGCTGTCATTCTACGCGCGCGCGCACGTTCCGCACCATGCTCTCCACTCCTTGACGCGACGCGCGCGTGTGCTAGTGCTCGACGTGCTCGACGTTCGACGTCGTCGGCGTCCTCGTCGTCCTCCTCCTTCAGCGTGCAGTGTGTTTTGCTGGTGCTGTGTGTTTGTGCATTCTTGTGATCTGCTCATCATCCACCACCGTTTTGGCGGAGAACTCACGACGCAGCGTGTGCGTGGAAACATGGCGTCGAGCTGCTGCTGCTGCCGCTGCTGCTGGTGCAGCCGCTGTCTTCGACCGCCGCGTGCGCCGGCATCGCGCGACTCGAACGACTGAATGCTGCTGCTGCTGCGCGTCCGATGGATCACCACAGCAAGAAGTCGTCGCCGATGCGGCGCACCAAGCGCGCCGCCAAGGTGCTCGAGGAGAACTTTTGGGATTGCAGCGTGTGCACGTACCGCAACAACGCCGAGGCGTTCAAGTGCCTGATGTGCGACGTGCGCAAGGGCACGTCGACGCGCAAGCCCCGCATGAATCCGCAGCTCGTCGCCCAGCAGGTGGCGAGCAGTCAGTTTGCGCCGACGGCGGCGGCCGCCACCAGCGCGCTGCTCGGCGGTGGTGTCGTCGCCGCCAGCGCGACGTCGAAGCGTGAGCGCAAGGAGAAGCGCGCGCTGTTGAAGAAGGCGCGTCGCCATCCGGCGCGCCTGAAGAACGTCGACCGCAGCACGGCGCAAACGCGTGAGGTGACTGTGAATAGCGTCACCGTGGTGATCACCGAGTACAAGCCGAAGATGAAGACGGGGTTGGGTGGGGTCGCCGCAGCTGGTGGCAGCTCGCTTACCGCGACCGCCACGACAACGACCACCACAACGACAGCGGTGGGTGCCGCCGATGGTGGTGGCGGTGGACATTCCAGCAGCAGTTCGTCCGAGTCGCACAGTGAGTCCAGCATGGATGCGCGATGAGGGTGGTGCTATGATTGGGGGGAATTCGCAAGTGCGTTTTGTTTATCTTCCTAACCTCGAAAAGTTCGACCTGGGGGGACGTGCTCTGGCTGGCTCGCACATGGCGCACACACGGTGCAGTGGAGAGTTACTGTGCACTCAGCGCACACAACGCGTAGGAGGACAATGACATCAAAGTGTAGTGCGCACGTGTGTGCGACGTGCCCAGTTTTGTGCTTACTCATCGCTGACTCCCCCTTGCGACAGGAAAAAACTATCCCAACGACTTAATTTATTATGTACAAAAAATGCCAAAAAACAATCGCATCGTTTTTAATAATTTATTCCGACCGACTCCACTGAAACGTTACTGAAGTTACCTTTTGTTTTTGTTTGTACATAATTAACGCGTGTTTTAAAATCGATCAACGAACTTTTGCCACCACGAGGACGAACAGGACAACAGACATTGCGACGAAGAGGACAATCAAGCGAACATTTACGCAAATAAGTGCGTTAGTTAGCTGGTAGTTGGTGGAACGAACACGTGCGGAAGTTGTCACTTAACATATTCATATTTTTCACACTGCCTGATTAGCGCTGATAATACGCTAAGTAAACAAAGCCCAGGCGTTCGGTTTCGAGAATACAAACTACTCTGTCCAATAATGATATTTTTATATGATTGCATTCGTATGCCGAAAGGGAACGAAACAGAGCCTCGCAAAGATAGTAAGCGTACAGAATTTGCATTTGTAAACGTTACACGCGCACAAATCATCCATAAATATTTTTTACGATTTATTTATTTGCTGTACGAAATTAATTGCAAACGAATCATTTGCATGCCGAATCGCGAAATGCCTGTGTGTACGTACGTACGTACGTACGGGATGAAGCGATTATCCAAATAATCGACAAGACTGATAAGATAAAAAAGCGCATCGTTCAACGAAGGGCGGAATTGAAAAGGAATTGAATGCATTGCGATATCGCAAATTAATTGGTACGAACCCCGTAATTGTCACATTATTCTTGCTCCTGCTCTCGATTACTACCGACCATGTGCATTTTTACGCGCTTTTAATTAATCGAATCGCAACGCAGGGCCGAAATTGGTTATAATTGAACATCGGCGCACATCCATGCCGAGTGGAAGAGAAATAGTAGTTTGCCGATTCGTGTAATTAACGGCTGCTGGGATAGATTCCAAGGTTGCCAAATCCATGTTGGAAATTCACGCGCGTTACGAGGAGGCGGTTAATTATTTGGCCACCCTGCGCGCGCGCGTTTTTATCATTCATTTTATGCACTTTTTTGTGCAATTTCCATTGTTTCACTCGCGCGGGGGGGCTGTGTGTCTATTAGCCGCGCGGACGAGCAAAACGTGTGTATGCACTTTTTTTTTTCATCATCATCGAACGCACTGCATTCTTTACCCGACACGGGCGGCATTACATTCGTTTCGTTCATTCATTCGCGCTGCATTCATTCATTCATTTCGATTTTCCACCAGTTTTCGCGTGCGCGTTTTTTATGCGCGCGCTCGTCCCGTTGTTTGTCCAATTTATAGTCCGATCAATTTGTTAATATAAATTGATTGATTTGGTTCAGACGCGTTTACATATGCGCGCGAGGCAGAGCACCATCGAATTGTTTTATAAATCGCGCGTCCGTGTGTTGTCGAGTATTAAAAAATGAAGCGGTAAAACAACAATTTGCGTGTAGCACCAATGGCAATTACCAATGTTCGTATCAATTGATGGCGACGAGCATAATACAAATAAAAAATATCTGCGCGATCGAATTGATCCATAAATAAATTCAATCAATCGGCAATCCCATGGCGTTTTTGTTGTTGTTTTGTGTTTTTAAATTCGATTACATCACACTGTGTAATTATTCCGGCAATTCTCCCGCATTCTAAATGCATTTAATTACGTTCGTGTTTGTACGAATCATTTGAATATGAATAAGTATGTCAATTTTTTCAGTGCGATGTTGTTGTGTGTAGCAATACTAAGAGCGAGAAAATGCGGGATATGATAAGAATGGAAAGAAATAATTTAATTGCTCACTGTTGATATAAGGATAAGTATTAAGAAAATATTGATGCAGAAATTGTATAATAATATATATATTTGTGGCCGATGGACGGATGCTGTTGGGTTGATCTTCGGCGTGCGGGGAAAAAAATTAAACGAAATTATTATCAAATTTTTCTTGTGGTTGTAGTTGAGGATAGAAATTACATAAACACCTACAATTGCTAAGGCGTTACGTGTGTACCTATGCGAGCGTAATTGGATAAAGCCGAGTGAAGGTCGATGGATTAACTCCTTTTGTTTTGCGTTGCACATAGGCCCAAGAATGGCTTCGCGTATTTATTACATTTATTGCAGTCGGGATAGATTTGAAGATTACATCACCTGCGCGAATCCGTTTCATGCGACCTTCACGCATTCATTATCATCATCATCATCATCACGATCTCTCGTTTTTACTTTTACAATCCTTTTCGAATGATTTGAAATGGAAGAAGCGCGCGAATAAGCAAATGCACCGTACGGCCACGGATGCGAAACATCATGAATTTTAGGTCGCCTCTTTCTTCTACTTGGACGTCTTCGTCTTGGGCTTGGTCTTGGTCTTCTTCTTCAGCTTACTGGTCGCGGGAGATACCTAATAGCGGGACTGCACTGCTGCTAGTTTGCGTGTAATTAGCTTAATTAAGTTGTGCGTCACGCGATACATGCACTCTCGCACGCATGGCGGCTGCGGCTGCGGCGGCAAAGAAATTCAAAATGCAATTTTTCAACTATTCGGCGCTACTTGTACATAGTATTACTCGGTACTTGGCGTACTCGAGCCAAGTCGACTCAAGCAACTGTCACACATGCATAAATTATAACGGTCTTTCTCTCTCTCCTCCTCTCTCACTTATTATTTATTATTCGAGCGCTGCGTTTCGTCCATTTTCTCCGTATCGATACTGATTGTGAGTACAAACTGCGCATCGCGGTCCGACATGTGTGGTCGAAAATATATCCCGCCGTTGTCGTACTCGTAATGAATGATGAATAAATTAAGTCACTTGTGGCGGGCGCGCTCTGACATTAAGTCACTTATTAAAACACATACATGTGGCCTCGCGCGATAAATAAGCCAATGCCCGCGCGTGAAGATACTATACTCGTTGACCATTGACCGGAGCGCGCGCCAGAGCGCCTCACTTAAGTCGTTATGGCTGCCGCCCGCTGCTATGTGCATTTATTTTTCGCGCTTCACTTCAAATCAAGTCCACACACTACGCTACATACTCATACTCAAACTCGAGCGTTTAACGCTACTTTGCGCGCGATGCTTGTGAAAAATGGTTCGCCGAGCCAAAAGTGTAGGGAAAAAGTTTTGCAACGTGTACATCCACGCCGGCTTACGCTTAAAGCTCGCGCGCTGGGGGGAGAGAGACGACGGGGGGAACAAGAAACAAGGAAGAAGCTATATGGTGGTGGTGCGGCTTTAACACTGCACAGGCGCCCCTCCGCACGCCAGCACGGCAAAAACTTGCCAGAGGGGCGCATCTCTCTCGCGCCCATCCCCGTCGAATGGGCGTGTTCCATTAAAAAAATCTTAACATTTCATTATATACAAATTGTAGATATTGAAAAATGAGCGAAGGCCTATTTTTTTTTTTCGTCGACAAACCATTAGAAATGCCT
>JARJDR010017901.1:0-10281 GCA_030264135.1 Myllaena sp. GC000078 | reverse complement strand
TACTTATTTGACACTAGATTTCGCTTTATGAAATCCAAGTTTATTTAACCGCTGGTTAAATTTAACCGCCGATCAACTAATCATCGGTTAACGTGATCTTTATGAAATCGGGCATAAGTTGGGCAACGTGTGCATCCACTTCACATAACGCATAAACCATAACAAAAGTCGGCGCACAATAAACAGTTATAATCAACGTGCACGTCTGCATTTCGAACAGCATTCGCAAACACATATTACATAGGATGGCGATTTCCTACTCTTTTAAATATATTATTATTTATTATCATGCCGGGCGCGGAGTAGACGCATATTTAGAGACCTATAATAATGGACATCGGACAACTGACTCCAACCAACCTGCCGCATTGGCTTTGTTCCTACTTCCTTTACTCGTCCTTTGTGATCATTCACATACCTATATCGTAATCTCTCATTTTCCTAAGCGCATACTATACATTTTCTGACATTTTTCCACCGACCATCTGTAATATTTCCCACCTCCGACAGGCGAAGAGATAAGCCAGATTGTCAGGATGCGCCTTGTACTTTATTCTAACGAAATTACAGCGATTATGCATTATTGCACGTGCGCGTGCTCGCCTTGCGCCCTCCGTTTAGCCTAGCAACACGCCGTTTTAACTAACAAGCCAGCCGTCATCGCGTCGGCCGCCGCGACAGGAAGAGATATTCAGTACACGCGCTCAATATTATACAATGTTTATTTATCGGGGCGGGCATACTTCGGTGCTTCGTGTCGTTTAGTCGCGATAGCAATAATCGTAACATTTATGCATTCATGCACACGTCTAAGCGGGAGAAGCACGTGTGAGGACGCCGTGCCGCAAGAAGCGTGCCGTGTCATTATCGGCAGGATAATGTTGACAGGAAACAATAGATTGGCAAGGGCACACCGATTGCATCTCAATCGATTCGACTGCACGCTTGAATAAATCGCAGCCGTAAATTATCCCGGATTTATAAACGCCGTCGCCGTCGTCGCCATTGACATGTTTATGCACTCGATAATGCCCAATGAAATGGTGGCTTCCTACTTGCTGTTCTCTTGACTGCTGGCGCATTTGCAATAAAATTATTAAATTTATGACGAAATTATCGCTAGCAATGCGCAGTGCGGCTTATATGATTTAGTAATTGTTATTAATTGCAACCGACCATTAACTTAATTAAATCGAATTCAATTAAGCCGCGAGAGGCGCAAGAAGCAGTTAAACATGACTGCACTTGAGTCGTCATACACACGCGGTGGTAATTAGCAGGCGAGAGATGTTTTTGCGCAGGATTGCCGGCTGGCCAGAATAAGAAGCGTACTCGTATGTACCATCATCGACGTCCACTCAGGTGCCACGTTAATTGTATTTATCGGCGCGCCGGTTGCTTGATTATTTTTAATGAAGTGGCAAAACGCCACCGCGCAGCGATTTTAGCGTTATCCAGTTAATGACGCCGCCGACCAGACTAAAGGTTAATGATTAGCCCGAACGTTATTTGCTTAGCCGATGTCAAACGCTGTGGGTTTGGTGTAGCCAGTTAGTCGCACGCCGATTAGGACGTAATAAGCGCTTCGTGATTTCTTCTTTAATTAGGGCGTTTTCAAGGTTTAATGATTTGGGATTTATGCGAGCAATTAGGTATAATTATGAAATGTCGACTTTAGTAAAGAGGTCAGACAGATATACCACGAAAAGTAGATGAATCACTTAGGCGCCAGAATTTTTCTTGGCCATTCGCATGATTAACTTGGTGACTTATCTATGTCACTTCCAATAATCTTATAATTTTCGTATTTTATACTTCTTCACGTGCCATTTATTAATGATATTTGTAATTAATTCTTTGCAGCACTTGCTGGGTGGCTAGCTGTTTGCAGTGTAAAGTTTTTCCTGCCATACACAGCCATGCAATTCATTGTCTTTCCACGCCCGATGAATTCAAATGAAACACCCATCTATAACGATGGCATAACGACCCAATGTTATGCCACGCGGTGGTTATTATGTTATGTTATGCGCGTCCACAAGTCGACCGACCGACAGACATATGCCATGTCGCCGCCGCCGTTCGGTGAGTGAAGAGTTCGCGAAGCGAAACTCGCGCACGTTTGTGTGTTTTTCACGCGAACCGCCGCGCGCGGTTTGCGTGACGAGGATTGCCGAAGAACAATGACCTTGGCATAGAGTTGTTGCGAAGTTCACCCATACACATGATTTACAGAAGTTTTTTGTTCCGACGCGACGATTGGCATTACTGTATCAACAATAACGAAGAAAGAAAAAAGAAAAGGAGGAGGATGAAGAAAAAGACAACGGGATGCAAGACTAGCGAAATGACTTTGAGACGATGCGACCGACGGTGTCGTTATCATAATGCTGGCAGGCAGGCTGGCAGGAATATAACAATTGTGGGTTTGTCGGTGAGATTGGAAAAAAGTTAGTAATGCTTAATAAAAACGGTTTTAATGAATATTGAAGACCAACGGAAGTATGAGATAATAAGACCACCGAGAGGATAATTTACGTAAGAATACTATATCTCATTCGAGACGAACAGAAGGAAGCTGGGTATTGGGATGCGAATAGTGAATTCGCGTTCGTTCGGTCAGAAAGAATGCCTGAAAGGACAGGAAATGCGCTGTTGCGGAAAATAGACACTTTTTCTGTTCCCACACAAACTTGTTGAGATTCAAGATCCCAACCGTTAAAATGTGTGGGTATGCCTAAATTTTGTTTTCATCTACATCGTATACTTAGTATAGTATATCTCGAAAGAAAAACGGTGATGATAACTAGAATTATAGAGTTCTAATATGTTAGAAGAGACGACGCCTGGCGTCTTCTTGGTCATCGTCGTCGTCTTGGCGGCCGGACTGTGGTCGCCATCGTACGCCCATCACTGCCGCCGCCGCCGCCGTCGCCGTCGTGGTCCGCGTCCAAGCCCGGCACCAGCAGATGCAGAATGGCATTAGCGGAACCCATTAGCGCAAACATAACGGTACGTTCGGCACGTCAGTGGCCGCGAGTCGCCATTCCGTCAGGTGCAATGAACCTTGCGCGCCGCCGCCCGCCGCCTCTCGAACGCGCTCTCCTCGTGCGCAGCGCGCGCACACATACACACACGCATGCTCGTAGCCGCCGCCGGACTTCACCGGACACGCCATTTGCGGCCTCCTCCTCCTCCTTTTCCTCCTCCGCCATGGATAGCTTCGTGCAGCGAAAAACTAGGAAAATTTGCCGAGAATCTATTTTCCAGCCCTATTAAGTAATATTGCTTAAAAGATGATAACAATCGAAGGTTGCCCGAAACGAGCGCAGGCGAAATGTTAAGTAACCTATAAACCGACAAAAATAACTTTCATACCAGGTCCAGTTATTATCCGCGCATCGTTCACACATTCAACGGCGGACCCGATGACGATAATAACACATAGCACAACGCGAAAGAGTCATGCATACAGGCTTACCTGCGAGTTGGTTGTGCAAATTGAGTGCGAGTTGAAACCGCCATGCATACACGAAAATAAAATATCGGAGAAGTGAGCAAGTGTATGCGTGTGTGCGAAATGCGGATTTTTACTGAATGCTAATGAAAACTACAGTTAATAGTCAAGGTTGTTTGTGTCGCCAGATGTGTGAGTGGCTATTGCGACGCAATAGCACTTCCCGTCGGCGATTTAATATATTCGCTCGCGCCTCCCATGTGGACCTGCGTCCAATTATCTCATTCTATTTGCGTGTATCTTCCATTGGGTGAAACGAGGACCGGAGGTTTCATTTTCAATTTTTTTGTTACATTATTACCTGCAAAATAGTGGTAGTGGTACTTATTCATACAACGTGTCGGCCCCAAAGGTTTTGTTTATTTTGCAAGTAAATGTTGATTTACATAAGTCAGAATGCGTCATGCGGGCGATTAATTTCCACAGGTTATTGTCGGAGCACTCAATCTGACCGAATATGAAGCTACAGAGCACGAATGCTACGAAGATATAAATAATGTGAATGGACATGTGTCATCCATGTGGATTTTTTAGCGATGACACAGAAAATACCAAGCACACCAAAAACTTCTGCAGAACGGGTTTTGTTGCTTTAAATAATAAATTTTATAACGCCAGACAACAAACAATAAAAAATGTTTTTGTGCATAATATTCAGGATTTGGACATATGGGTTACAGAGTTAGTTGTATAAAAAGTAATATTTCATTAAACACATTTATTTGGAATATATGCAAAAGGACAATGGTCTCTGTGCTCCTTTTAATTTATGTACATATTAAGTTATTTTAATATTTAATTAATTTAAGAGTTATACAAATCTTGATCTTTCCATATTATTTGTTTATCGTGTGTGGTTTGTTAACCGTGTTAATAACTAGGCAAAAGTAATTTACTTTTATCGTCGGCGCCGTCGTGAAATGCTGGTACTGATAAAAGGAAATGTAATTGTAAGTACCCACATCTTGAGGGTTTTATTGTTAAAGGGCATGGTGGTAAATTTACGTAGCCATTGGTAACCATTAAGTTCTCAACAACAACAAATAATATTATGAGATTTATTTTTATTTGTAATTTTTATCGTGGTAAAAATATAACGATAATAACTGGTATATTCACGTTATTTTTCTATCAATAGCACTCATGCCTAATTAGTAAAGCTTCACAATTATCTAATGATGAAAACACAAATATAATTTGAAAAAAATAGAATCAACACACTGAGCCTCACCGAAAAGCATGGGAACACGATTTTGCGATACGGCTTGAATGAAGTACAAGATAAAACTTCACGCAGAAACGCGCCCCATTGTATTCCTCAGGAAACAGAGGCCTGCTCGCGAGCGCGAAATGAATACCTCATGAAACAATGACACAATTGGCATGCTAGGCCCGATGAAAGAGCCTCAAATATAGCACCGGATGAACAACCATAAACGATACTCAAACATATGCGGTACCGGCAAACACCGAGCGACAAATAACTTCCGGTATGAACACCTCGTTTTTCTGGCAATCGAATCAAACATTTTTTTAGATAAATAAAGAAAGAAATAATTGCATTAGAGCAATTCGTGCAAAAAATTACATTTTATATATACTTGGCGAGCATAATTAGCAAAATAAAAAGCAAGTAATTAAGATGACATTGACCTTGGCATTAAAGTTCATGCGCAAAATGACAACGACCTCTCTCTACAATCTCTCACATGCTGAGCCTGCTAGTTTGGCCATCTTTTTCTCTTTCGCCTAGGCCGGCTGCGGAGTGTTCACCATCGCGACTGTAATTATTCGCGTAATTTTTAATCGCGAATATTTGATGACTCGCGGTGGCGTCGACGCCTGGCAGCCGGCAGCCGGGCATGAAAGGATGCGAAAGAACCACGATAGACGCCATATCTCCGTCATTTGCCTCTCATTTGATGGATGCTGGCTGACGACGCTCGCTGCCATTATGTCATCGTCATCTGCGCGCGCTCGCGGATGCCGCAGCGCTCATCTAGGATCCAGCGCAAGTTTATTGTCATCGGTTTTATGTCATCATCAAGCTGTGATGCGCGCAGTGCCTGCCGCAAGTTCACGAACATCTCGCCGCCAGGGTTCACGAACGCAAACGGCGCGGTAGAAAAACATTAAAAATTTGTTTTATTTATATAGTTGTTTCCGAGGTGGAAGACGAGATAAACGGATGGAAATATGGTGGTTTAAAGACTAGTGGCGTTCGTAATGATGCATAAATTACAAGTTTTTTTTCATACACATCAACTAGGAGTCCAGACTAGGAAATGAAGTGACAATGTCCTCGTTTGTAGCAAAAGAATCCTTTTTTGTTGATAGTGGCGTGCTCATCAGATGGGTATTGATAAAGTTGTTAAAACTTTTAAGTATTATAATTTCATAATTGCAAATGTAGAAAATAAAATTAAAATTAAATCCAACCGGGCCATTATTCGACAGATACAATGCGCTCATAAAACGCATCAGAGTAATAAAAATTTTATGAACAATAAAAGATGCCGATCGGCGTCGGTCCGGACATCATCATTATTTTGAAGTAAATTCATGAATTAATTCCGTGTGCCGGCCGGCGCTGATTCTCGTGAAATTTTTCACCGATTCAAGGCGGAATGGGCCCGGCCGCCGATATAATTTCCGATGATAAGGCGATCCGCTTATTTATGTCCACTGCCAATGTACCGTTAGCGGCGTGTATACGGAGCAGGCGCCCAAACAGCGTTTCGCTCTCTTCCTTTTCCTTCCTGCGGCTCCGAAAACTGGACGCGCGCGACGCGATTCTACTTTTCTTTTTTGCCATGCCCAGCCTCTCGATTCTGGTTTTTAATGATGTTTCAGGAATTTCTGACCCATATTCGGCAACGCAGTTTATTCACTAAAATTTAATCCTTATTTTTATATCAGTTCATTGCCGCATGCTTCCTTGCTAACATAGTACGTAGCAGGTGAAGGAAAATGCTTAGAGAAAGAAAAATAAGGACATCGTAATTCAAATCCGAATGAAAAGAAAGTCCTTTCTCTTTGCCAATGCGCGCATTTCCTCTCTCTGTTTGCTTTCATCTCGTATGCGCGCCTCTTTCGTCATCCTGCTTTCCTCCTTCATTTCATTTCTTTTGCCGCGCGCGCGAGTGGATCATCGTGAATCACGATGATCAGGCCCACGACTGCAGCGAGCGCTGGCCCGATGACGATAATGATGATGATGATCGCATAACACACTGGCATTCACATTACATACGTTCACCTTTCTTCTTTTTCGTGCGAGCGCACGCGCGCTCGGCGAAATGGAAGAGTGCCGCCGATGCGCGATGACTTTCTTTCTTGGTGCGCGAGCGCCGGGCCGGCCACTTCTTCTTCAGCCGTCGTGCGTCCGCATTACGACACACCATGCGCCGCGCGCACATAATATCGCTTTGCCGTAATATTGTGTAATCGATGTGAATGCGTTCCGTGCGTTTACGTAATCGTGCTAAGCAGCATATACGCGCGCCTGCGCACAACCAAAGTCAAAGTCAAGTTTATTAGTTTATTGTTTGTAGATATACACTTTAGAAATAGTTCAGTTTATTAATATGACGATTTAAATTTTAAATAAAGGAAAACTTATATTTGTTGTAATTATTAATACTAAAAGCAATTAGGACTAATTAAAAATGATACTATATTGCTAGTAACTAAGGTGACACGCGCTTGACACACGCCAACGCAGAAGACGATAACTCCACCAGCCAAGCGTGTTTCAAACTGATAGTGCTAAATACCGTACGTATAACAAGCACAAACTGATAACCTAATGCAATTAGCGATTGAAATGAACATTGGGATTCGCTTTTTATTTGAATTTTTGTTCACATATCTTAAGTGTGCGCGTAATGAGAAATGGCATATGGATAGTGCATAATATCCATCGCAATGCAATTATCTCATTGCATTCGTACGACGTCAAATTGTTTCTTTCATTGGCGCGCTTTTTGCTCTTGATTGCCAGCGCGCAACACTTCACGAAGCTTTGCGTATAAAAGTGCACGTCTATCGTTGGCCATCTGACAGGGTGATGCAATGTCATTAACTCGTTGATTTCTTGCAGCGCGCTTTGCGTCAAAGCCGTTGATTTTTCTTTCGGCCATGCGCGCCGACGATATCAGTTTCATGCAGTTCGTGACATCAAACGCGCGCGTCGAAATGCACCCATACACCAAATGCATATCAAATCAATGAAGTAAAGTATTACACAGGTTGCCATAACAGCACTCCTCAACGCTGACAACAAACACCATTTGTTGCATTATTGGCAAATTGATAATTTACCATATGCGCGCCGTGATTAGATAGAATGCCGCCTCGCGTGCCACATCTTTGCCGATGTGCCGCAGTAGGTATGTACTGCTGTTACAGTTAGTTTCCTAGCATGCTTTAAGGATAATTTCCACTTATTATCCTTTATGTCCCCAGCGTCATAAAGGAATTCAATGGGATTTGGACGATTCATTCTGCACCTTGCACGATCGATGATGACGCTGATGACGTTTGCCGTGATCATGAAGACCACGACGATGATGATGATGATCATGACAATTCTATGCCGTTTTTCCTTCTGCGCACCGACGCAAGTGAACGCATTTCGTGCATAACATTATTAGACTCGTGACCGAGTCAAGAATAGCGCACTCACGACGATCTTTCTCGTAGGCCTTGCTGTGCATGCCTCGTACATACACGTTGTAGTCGTCAGCGTAGGTAATTGAATTAAAATGTCATCTGTCCGATGTTGTATTCGCCATCGCTCCAACCTTGTCCAATCACTAATGGTGATATTGCGCCAGTCGCCGCCAACGCCGACGAACTGGTGAACAAGATGAAGAAGAGTCTAATGCTCTCGTCGATAGCAATATGTTGAAGAGAAATGGGAAACGGTAGAATATGAAGAAATGTGGAAGAGGAGAAGCGTCGTGGCAGTAACGGTAATTCCGCGACCGGAAGTTTACGTTTCAAGCGAGCCTCTGACAAAGTTGTTCGTGCGCGTTAGAAGTCCCCTTTCTCTCTTTCTCTCTCACTGGATGTAGATGTTAGGACACTCACCTCGCAACTGTGAGAATTTTAATCTCATGCTATATGTGTATTGTTTAAATAAGATATAATTTATATTTTCAATTTATATAAGTATAAGAAATGTATAAATTATTAAGAAACTAACAATAAAATCTAAAAGAAATGTATCCAGTACTATAAAGAGATTGAGAGTACTGATAAAGTGTGTCCCATAATTATTTATCTATATTTAACTGATTCATGTTGGCGTCAGGACGAAACGATGACGTCCAGAGACGCCATCGACGCGCAAACCGTTAGGAGTCGTCGCGTCGCCACTTGCAAAAGTGCATCGCACATGTGCCTACATGTCCATCAAAACGGTTGGTTACTTGTCGCCGCGTCGGCGTCACTGTCGTTGCCATAAATAATCGAACTGGCGCCGCCACTTCATCAACAGTATGAGCAAATTAGGAACAAAGTTCTAACAAGCTTTGACCACGTATGTCCGCGTTGGCAAATCATTTTGGAAAACCGTCATGCAGTTCCTAGCCGAAGATTAGTTTTTCATACTAGGAAAACCTATTGGAATTATATAAGCTTATTTTTATCGTTGCTAGATAATTTCTCATTACGCTCGACGCGAAGGGAACCTGTGCAGGGTTTGGTGCACATGTAATGCAACACCATAAAATTAGCTGGTAAATTGCTCGATCGTAAATATCGCATCGTAAAACACGCGTACGACAGCGCACACACGTCACACGCACGTATCCATCTACTTATTTGCTCCTCCGTAGGTTGTGAGACGCGTTTTGACTAAATAAGAGTAAAAGGCATTCGTGCTTAGATAGCCGATTGTAATTTACCAGCAAATGGCGGGAGTCACGCGGTTAATTGGTAATTTGGCGCGCACGGCTACTTCATGAAAATACATTAAAACTTCTCCATGTTCTCTGACACCTTATGACCATCTTACATAAATACAATTTTCATTAAAATTTAGTTAGGTAAAGTGAAGTGGAGAAAGATTGCAAACGGCTCAAAATCCATATTGATCAATTTTATCTCAATTATTCATCATTTAAAAAAAACTAATGAGTAAAATGTAGCACTGATTTAGTACGAAGCTAACTAACGAAGTGCCTTCGATTTACTTGCAGATTTCTTCGTTTTCTATGCTTTGCAAGAGACAACTAACTATGAACTACATACTCAAGTTAGACCTAACTTAAAACGTGCGCTGAAATTATTGGTTATAATCTGAATTTTTGAGATAAATTTTGGTATGTATGAAGAAAAATAGTTATACTTTATGGTCAAGAAAGATATTCGGTTGAAAACTTGATATTTTCTGAGAAATCCATTGGTGCGATCATACCTCATATTATGAAGTTGCCGGGAAAGATCGCAACATAATGCTAAGCATTATGCTTCATCATTAATGTGTGATCGTGGAAAAATAATAATTGCTCTATTAGTGGAGAGCTGCTATCTTGGATTGTTAATGTTTTTCATGTTGTCATTTTCTAAAAAAAACATAAGTTTTATATTTGGGGTTTAAATCCATTGCACTAATCTGCCACATTAGAAATTAGTTAGCGTTGGGAGTTCAGAATAGCTATGTTCGGTAGGAGGTAAGAATTGTAATCATTCAATGGAAGTTCTTATATTTAATGAAGTAATTCTTGAGCGGTGAGAGGAGAATCTTTCTCAAAGGA
>JARJDR010017893.1:0-20744 GCA_030264135.1 Myllaena sp. GC000078 | reverse complement strand
GCCGTGCAGCGCCTGGACTTTCCCGACGTCGACGCGCATATCCTGCTCGCCGTTGAGGTGTTCTTCCTCACATCCGGCCTCTTCTGGTTCCTGCAGTGCATGAAAGTGCTGCAGATCACCAAGCAGAAGGTCCATTGACCGCGCTTGCTAAAGAAACACTTGTTAAATAATATTTTGATTACGTATTGTGTGATAACTTCAATTGTGATGGTAGTTAGTTAGTAGTTTATTGTATTTTAGTTCAAGTTAATGTTAAATATTATCCAAATAAATATATTTCTAGGAAAATGAGTTTGTCGAGTCGAAGTTATGAAATATCTTGGCGAAGAGAAGGTCAAACGAAGGGAAAAACAGCAAGGCATAAAAAAGTTTTCCAGGATTTTATTTTCCGCAAGTAACATAAAACGAAGCGGAGTGAAGTTTTTTAAGCAAACGATAAATTTCTCCACAATAACTTTTAATTTCGCATTGTGTGTTTTGCGTCGCGTTGATAGCAAAGCTATTACGGTGGTACTTGCTGGACAATGCGCGTTTGACGGTTATTTCCGGTCGTCCACTTCATCCTTCTTGCCACTTAACGCCAGCGTACCCAAGTGCCCATTACTCAGCGTGTCTATTCGTCGATTTATACGCTTGTATCTATTTTATGACAGAAATTATTTCGTATCCTGTGAATTTCTACCACACTAAATCAATAACGACCTCCTTTTCCTTACATTCTGGAATTCGTGCTGAATTGCAGGAAAACCACGAATTCAACGCTATTATGCAATAATGCAACTAATGGCTTTTAAGGTAAAGTACAGAAGTAATTTAGTAACAAAGGCATTTGCAACCCGAATTCATTTCTATTTCCGACAACAAACCGTATCGCAATTATTGAAAACAATCGCAATTGATTGGTAATTAAAATCTGATAATTTAAAAATCAATGGATGTTTCAATGGTGCTTTTGTTTAATGTAATTCCGATATTCTTTCATTTACATTTCATCTGCGTCGCGTTTTAATTGCCAAACCAGTGTATTTTTAATTAGAAAAAGCATGCATTTAATTTAATGTCGCGCATAAATTATCGCGAACCACAATGCGCAAAATAAACACTGCAAATCTCGTAGACTATATAAATAAATGCCAGATACACTTCCTCTACCATTCGCCTGCAAAAAACAACAAATCGATGCGATGCAATTCGCCGGAAAATTACTTTGCGTAAGCAGCGAAAGAAAAAACGCGAGTTGACGAGTTTAAGCAGCTGGCTGTGAGGCAGTGGCACGTTTCCCGCATTTCCCATCTTATCAATATTCCATTTTATGCCATCATTAAAGCTTCAATTTAAGCAAAGCTGTAGCTACTTCTTGCTGTGATGTGTTAGTTAGAAGGTGCGTCCTGTAGAATTGTCAATACTGATATGACCGTTCTGAAAATCTACTCAAAAATTAATTAGTGATGTTTGGGAGTGAGGTGAGGGAAAGGAAAGCACATTGCCCATGAGCACATTGCCAGCAACGGCGAATTTCCCAGCGTTGAGAGTCATCGGATAGGCAGCGCGCAGGATAATCATTTGCATATCACGGATCGTTGCGACGTCCCCATCGTACGGGATCGATTCGATGGCGACCTCTCTAATTGTCTCCGACTGCAAACATTCATTAAAAGCCAGATAACGACTGAAGGACTGTGTTTTAAATACATGACTCAAGACGCGTTCGGCGCATCCGCAGCTCAATATAATTAGGACAATGTAGCACATGGCATGAACGCAGGATGGTAGCCGCATATCCTAAATACTCAAATTTAGGAAATTTCATTTGCAAATATTGAGGTGGTGAACTTACACCAAGTCCTAATAGTTGATAAGCAATCACCCCTAATCCAAACGGCGTGACGCAAAGATGCAAAGCATATATTACTGAGAATAACTGATTCATGATATTATTTAAGCTAAAACAACTTTGAAATAATTTCCTACCCTTAATTTTTTATAGATAACCAAACCTGATTAAAAACGTATGATACCTAATAATACATCCAATCTGCGCACGTCGCTTTGGCCGACTTTCCATTTCGGGTATCTTACGAATCATCCCATTAAGATGATCAATATTAACAATGAGCAATTCACTGACGAGAAACATCTGTGATAGAGTGCACATCGCCATCGCGCCCATGGTGTAACTGCAGCAGCACTGCAAAGTGAGAAACACTTGTCGATTTGGCGTGCGGAACAAGTCGACAAAAAACAAGTACGGCTCGAAGATAAACCCGCAAGCAGATACTTCACCAGGATCACAAGACGATGTCAAATAGTACATCCAAGTGAGGACACCCAGAGTGCTAAACACTACAATGTAGGTGTTTGCCAGCTTGGCGAAGAGTTTGTCGATGGCTTCCACACCCACCGGCCGGCCACCAATATTGAGGTGGTTGTAATCAACGAGCATTTCGCAAGCACGCGATATTTTGTCGCTAATCATCGCCGTGTACACCAAAAGGCTGACCACCGTCGTCGTGGTGACCACCACCGCAAGATCATCGGCCAGCGCGTAGAAACTGAAAGGGTTTGTTGCTGTAAAACAGGAAACAAACAGTTAATGACGGAGAAAAGAGTAGGAAACGGGGAGAGTTACATAAGTAATGAACGGCATGTCCAATAGCGCCCATTTCCATGATGTGAAAGAAGAGGACGGCGGGAATGGTCTTGAGCAGTGCGAAGGGGTTGACTACGCGCGGACAGAGGCCGATGTAGGCGAGGATGCTGGTGATGCGGGTGTTTAGTTTCAACACGCCGGTGTCGGTCGGAGGAGTTGTGTCGTAGCATTTGAAGAAATGCGCGATTTTCAACGCTGAAACAACCATGGCTGAGTGAGAACTGTCTGCTTTCCTCGGTCAGTTGTCCTCACCCTTTTGCCCTACTTCTGTTTAGTTATGTATTACAATGATTGGCAATTAATATCCAGCATAAATCTAGCATTAAATTAATTGCACATGTCAACAAAGACGAAGAATACAAAAGAATTTGCATAATAAATTTTAAATGCAGGGAGTCGTACTTAATCTTCATCGACCCATTGGAATACTCGTCAAATATTAACGGCTAAAAAGAACAAATCCGGGATTTTTTCGTCCTGATAGAGATAAAGCAGAGAGCAAGGAGCTGGGAGGCTTCATTAAATTAAACACTATATTAAATTACAGCGAATTTCCGAGGTCGACGCTGTCACAACGCACAGCGGGATGGGGAGAAAGAGGGAGGAGGGGTGGACGCCTTTCATAAAAAACGAAGCGCTATCTTAAGGGAGGATGGAGCTCGACATGAACCGCGCTAATGCGATCTTATCTGGTTTAATACATACGTTGCGTCAAGTTCCTTCCAAGCGTCCTACTCGCCTTTGACGAAGAACATAGTACTATTTCGCCCTTTAGCCTTTAGCCTTTAGCCCTTCGCCTTTCGCATAGGAGTTGGAAAAGTATATCTTCGTGTTAACTACACCAACTTTCCCGCGATGTCTGTCTCACAATCAGTATATCTATCTGTTTGTCTGTTGAGTGCCCTTAGATTAGAAGTTTTGTGTTTGTCTCCATTATCCTTGCTTGAACAAGGTGCTTAATGAATTTGAGTTGTTTCAAATGTTTCAATGTTAAGTTTTACGTATTTTTATCCATTTTATTAGTGTAAATTCGAATTAAATAGTGGAAAATATAGAGAAATGTAATTTGGTCTGCTAGCGAGCAGACACATGGTTGTTTTGCTCGCCCATCATTGAGACAGGACGGACAGGACGAGCGACGTGTGCGAGAGATGTGGGCACCGGGTGAATGTTGCATGCGCACAACGGTGGCTGCGCGGCGGTGGCGACGGCGGCGGCGGCGGCGACGCAGCCTCCGCGGTCCACCTGTAGTCAGTGTGCTGCGCGATCCTTGCATGAACGGATGCCCAACCGAACGCCGACGCTGACGCTGACGGGACTGTCGTATACTGAGCTCAAAGCTAGCTCACGGTAAACTAACAGACAAAAAAAACTTTTAAAATTCTTCTTAAAGTATTTAAATCAAAAAGTGATGGAGAGAGATATGTCACATACCCCAAGCACGATGGAGGTTGAATCTGATAACGTAAGTTACTTAAGTAATTATCCTGTTTTATTATGATTGTATTCCATGAATTTATAAATAGTGCTTGATATTAAATTCTTAGAATATTTGTTAAAATAGGTAAAGAACTTACTTTACAAGCAATTGATCTTCTTCATTACGCTTTTACTTCCAAGTATCTTTTGAATAAATAACTATTATTCGCGGATGTATAACAAGAACGCGGTTTATGTTTCCTAGTTTCGCAGTACTCAGAGTTCTTCATCTTTTGCCTCTTGAGACTCAAGATGTGAAAGAACGATATCTGTTTCGTAGAAAATTTTATGAAACTTTTAATATAAATCGCAATATTATAACTTGCGTATTTTATAATTTGTAAAACTCTAAGAAATACGAGTATTGTGTTGCATGCGAAACTACCGCAAAGGAGAATATTTGCTTCAGTATTAATTCCCATTCAGTTTCGAGGAAAATATAATTATAGTTCCGAACGGAATCAAATCGCATTACTTCCAATTAAAATTTACCACGCAACTTGTATCGCAAACGTAACCGATTCCAATGATTAGAAGACTGTAATCCTCGTTTCGCAACCGTTTCCATCAATTTATTGGAAAAGTTTTAGCATTAACGCATTCTGCAAACGTCTGTTGATGGTGGAAATCCTATCCGATCAATTTCATTACTTACTTACTTTTATATGTATTAATATTTATATAATTTCGCTTTAAATCTGTTTAAAACCTAAAAGAAAGAAAAAGTATGTAGATCTGTAGATGTAGAGTAAAGGTTGTTGAACTACTTTCAATTTTAATCGAAATCTGGAGAATTGTAAAAAATGCGAAATGAAATTAATCGTACCTGACTTATTCGGGCAGTATGCGAAGAGCGCTCTCGTTTTATTTCAATCAATCCGATATCCAAGTGTCGCCCGAGATTAACGTCGGCGTCATTCATAATTGAATCATCGAATTCGATTTGCTCGCTAATCGCTTTGCGAACGGCCCTGTTCGTTGTCCGTAGCCGGCCAACTGTACGAGTATTTGACGGCTACATGAAAATCGTTTTTGACGTCGTCCGTCGACTTTTTCGCGTGCGCGCACCACACTTTTCCAATTTCAATTAGCATACAATTTGCACTTTGTCAAAATCCTTCGCCATTGTTGAAATGCCACTCTCCAACTCGTATTTCAAATTCTGCGCCACCCACTCCACTCCCAGTCTTACAATTAGTCTTAGATGAAGCGTAATATCTAATACGATTGCATGGCTGGCACAATTTCGGAGAGTAATTAACGTCTTCGTAATAACTTGGCATTGCGGTCGCGAATTAAATGAAGTCTTCCAGAGATATGTCGCTTAAGATGGCCAAAAAATAAATGAACGATTTATACGATATTCGCGCAGTCGACGAAAAAGAGAAAAAACTTGTAGCAAATTCAAAACAACACTCCTGGGAGAAAATGTGCGTGCGTGCACGGAGAAAATTTCTATATCAAACGAAATTCGGTTTTTTCCCACCGTCGACCTTCGCCTCAACATTCTCCCTTTTTTCTGCCTTTCTCCCTTTTCATATCGCATCCAGACGCTCGCTTTTCTTGATAGCGAACGCAGCAGCAGCCGATCTATAAATAAAAACTTTTCAAACTTTCATCACATTGCTGACAACCGGAGGAAAACATCCAAGTCTAGGAGGGTTGACATATCGGAATTAATTTTGGCTAGCTACATAAAGAAAAACTTGCATACCATACATGGGAATGAATGAAATTGCGAAGACATAAAACAAAGTAAGAAAAATCGACATCGAGAATGACATAAATAAATTACGTGTCATAACGCGAAACGCACATAAAAGCACGCATAATTTTCACATTTCTTCGCGGCGGCGCGCTTTTTTATATTTTCCTAGCCATGTACATTTATTACTGATGTTTAACCATCAGAGTAGCAATTTCCTGCTTAATATTGATATTATTCACTCATAAATCTGTGTGGTCTAGGCATACTTCATACTACATTCATTATATCTCATTTTCCGCATATTTTTTACAATATCAAAGTTAATAGGTAGTCATTTCTGAACCTACTCGTACAAAGATGTTGTAATTTAATACAACAGGCAAAAAATAAAAATATAATTGTGTAAAGTTATAAAAAATAACATGATACATTTCACAAAGGGAATATTTAATGATGCTAATACACAATACACAATACACAACAGTTTGTCACACGGCGCCTATTTTGCTTAATAATTTCATCGATGATCAAAGGAATAACGCGCGCAAAACGTATAACAATGTGGAATATAATCGGAAAATAACAACTTGCTCAACACTCGTACTCGTATTCACCATTAATTATGTACCTTTCTCCCCTATCTAAATAAAAATGCAATTTCCATAAATAAATAATACCAAATATGAATTTGCATTTCGTTTTTCTACATATTTGTCATTTGCATTCATATTTGGTTTTGTATTTGCACCTCGCACGTCGAATGTCGAAATGCGGGCGTGAAATGCAAAATGCAGGGGGAAAAGCAAGGATATAAATGCGTTTGCCATCCACGCCGTGTAGTCTAGTAAGGGATGAGAGGAACATATAGGTATTCACCCTCACAGGTAGCGCTGCACCGGTGTCAGATGTGCGATCACGTCGTGATCAACGGGGCGCGAGCGTGATGCTGAAAGCAATGCGTGGAATATGTACCTAGGTAAGTACTTTCTGCACTTTCCGCAAGTTATTCCAACTCATATTTCACATTCAAATCTTACAAAGTTCCACCCTACGTTTTCCATATTTCGCAACTGGAAAAGAAATTAATTACTTAAGTATTACGCAGCATAAAAATGTTAATCTCGTCTTCTTTTTATACCTAATTATATGCAATGTTCCAGCGTTGTCTTAATTTAATCATCAAGCTGCAAATTACGCTCATAAATATTCTGCAACAGAAAATCATTAGAATTCAACACGGTGGTAATTTGAAAATACATTCTCCTAATTAATTTCGATTATATTTATGATAATGACGTTTAGTCCGGATATTGTTCGTGTAATCAATCAAATAATTACAAATTATGTACACAATGCTAAGATACTCGAAATAGATTTTCACAAGAATTAATATCGCTCTCGGCGGGCAGCTGTAAGCTGGCAGAACGAGGTCATCCCGCTTAATATAAACCATAATGGAAAAAAGATTACGAAATCAATCAATAACGTTCGCAAGGAAAATGGCATACCCGTCAAATTGTCACCGCCCGGAACAATTTATTGAATACCTCAGCCAAAGCTCACAAGCTTTCCAAACGATTTCCTCTCACGGAATGCAACCAATACTAATTGACCTCTATTCAGTCTCATCCGAATGCAATGTACATTTCCTTGAGCGTCACTTCACAGCAATTACCCACGCACATCATCAAATCGAGTAATCCAGCAAATTGCATTCAGATGGGCGGACGGACAAAGCTCAAGAACGTGGGTGGGCTGCGCACGCGTCAAACGTATCTATATCGCGTTGACATTTAGGTAATTGCTGCGTTAATTGAATGACCGCCGCCATCGCCATGCATGATGCCGACAGCCGGTGGCGATGCACAAAATAGAAAATCGATAACGGGTCCTCCACCGACGCTCGCCTCCACGATCACGACGATTATTACACAAATTGTGCAAAGAAATTCTTTCCCTGCAATTAAGAACGATTGACGTCAATGTGCAATTAGCAACAAAATAATTCTTAATTCGCCAGTTGTAAGGCGCAAAAGTTGTAAAGGGCTATTAGCATACACTTCGCGCCGGGCGCCGCCAAACGAGATTACAAAGTTCTAGGCGTCCGTCGCTGCTGCTCCATTTTTTTTTCGCAATCATTACGTATTATAAAGGACGACGCCGACGTGCTTTCCGAAATTCAAATTTATTCGCAAAAGTTAGAAATATTCTTTCGTCGGCGCTTGTTAATAGTTTGCAAGTGCTTAACTTGTACGCAATCGCACGAAATGTTGAAACGTTTTTCCAATACGCGTTTTGTGGCGGGAAACGTGAGAAACAGCATCACGTATGTATTGATTCAGGATGCGCGTGCGAGAGTTCGAGGAGATCGTTACCAATTGTTCACAACACCGCATCCCGAATCGTAACTTGTTAGGGAGTTTAATTAATAACAGCGCAGCGCTCCGAGACCGCAGCATCGTGCTCGTTCCTTTCCATTCGTTCGAGTGTTAAATATTGTATGATTTATTGCAGAACGAGTTGGAAAACTAATATAATGAAAACCGGCAAGTTTGCAGCACATTATATCAAATCAAAACGATTGTTAGTTTATGAATAGCAAGAAATTTCCCCGCCGATTGTTTCGATCGATTCTATTTTTGTGTTTAAAATAATAAATTCAGCGATTTATTGCTTTGTTTGTTTTCGCATCTCCTTGTGAGACGCACACACGGCTAAAATTAGGTTTCAAATAAATTTTCAATATTTCACACAAGCTCTTTTGCAAATCTTTACTTACATGAAAATAAACGATACATGCAAAGTGGAATAATTATATTCACAATCCTCAGATCTTCCTTCTGTTCAAAATAACACCGTCATACTTGTGTTGGAACCACTTCATGGCATCCTCCTTGGTGAGACGATGCGGGGCGCCGACCTTCCCCTTCTTGCGACGGCGCAGCGCCACATTAAACCCATGGCGCCCCAGCGCGACGTAGAAGTCCAAACCGTAGATGCCAATAGTCGGGTCGTACTTGATCCCCAGATCGATATGCTCCTGGATGCCGAAGCCGAAGTTGCCCGTCTTGGAGAAGTTATCGCGGCGCAGCTCGTACTCGCGCACCTTGAGGCCGCGCTCGAGAATCTCCTCCGCTTTGGCGCCGCGCACGGTGCAGTGGACGGCGATCTTCTCGTTGCGCCGTATGCCGAACGAGCGCACCGTGTAGCGCGCCTTCGAGAACACCGGCTGCTGCCCGGTGAGCTGCTCCAGCACCTTGGCGGCGCGCGTCAACTTGTCGCCCGACTCACCCACGCAGATGTTCAGGCAGAGCTTCATGATGCGCAGCTGCTTCATGGGGTTCTTTGATGGATCCTTGGGCATCTTCTGCGGCTTTACTGCTGGAGGCGGTGTGCCGACTGCCGAAGGTTCACCGGTGGTGAGCGACGGCTTGGTGGTTGCGATTTTTTTCTTCGATTTGTTCGGAGCCATTATTTCACCTTCTTCGTGCACGAGGTGGAGATGAAATGAGCGAGTGGAGCGAGGTGTGCAATGTGCTTGGGTGACAGCAGGATTTTTGACTTGAGCAATTTCCGGCTAGCATAGCCATCCATGATGAAGGTTTGAGGGTTGCTATTGGTGGTGACGTAGTTGAGAATCCTGAACTGTGCCAGTCAAAAGAGTGTGTGCTTGAGCAGCATATGCAGCTGCAGGACTGCAGTCTTGTAAAAACGTTTCGTGAGAGAACTCATGCAATTTTATTCAATCGATGAGAAAACCCAGAAAACCAGCGAAGAGAAGCTTTCATTTGATTTCAATTTCTATGCGGTGCACTTTCCAATAAACCTAGGTGAGTTTTCTATTCGATTTCACAATTTACAAATTGCAATCTGTTGAGTAATATAAAAATCGTGTATACACTAATTAAATTGGGAATGTACCTATCTATTATATATCTAGCTATTTCGGGCATGCATCCCTTTCGTAATTACAGCACAAGCCATCAACAATACACGCCGCACGTTCGATACAAATTCAATATTTAACGTGTGCACAACAATAGCCTGGATACCGGTCAGCACGTAACTACTATCTGCTCGGCACATTGAAAACTGATTGAATTGTGATCTGCAATCAATAGTAGAATACGCACTCTACACTATTATACTAAAATTCGTTCGTTTAGTTGGATTATTATGGTTTCAATTGGATGAATTTTGCATCAGGAAAAATCTGTTGATGACGTTGCGCGTTGCATTTTGCGCATTGTATACCCCATTAGGCTAAATTGAATTCATTAACAGCTTTAGCCTTTTGCGCTAATTTGCAATCGATTTTCCATACTGCTGTAATTATCGTCATCAGAGCGCTCTTCCTGTTCCCTTCGGTGCCCTCCGGCCTGTCATCATTATTAATTAAATGAAGGAAGAGCATTGTTCAAATGCGATGCACGCGGACTAATTTCGGAATGATGAAAATCCGCGTTTATATGAAATTAATTAACATAAATACGTTGATTTATAATAGTGTAATTATCCTTTGTTTATTATTCTTAAATGAAAGTTATTTGATGAGAAAATTATGTTGCGTGCCGGAGGGTGTGTTTATTGATTAACTTTTTTAATTCCAGGTTGGATTATCACCGCTGGTCGCTCCGGCAGAATGCGATAAGCCGACAAATCTGCGCACGAACAACGAATACTACCCGTTCGCCACCGTGCTGCGACTGCGCGTCCTTCAGGTACTAAAAGAAAAAACCGGCACTTTATTAACTTTCTCCCTCACGACGGCGTGAAAGAAAGAGTGATAGAAGGGCAGCATACGAATTTCATTACTGTCGACAGATCGTCTTCGGTATCACCTTCCTGGTGATGGGCACGGTCGCCCTTATCGAAGAGCACGACAAGCTCAATTTGAGCCTTGGTATTCCGGCAGGCGCCTCCACCATTCTCGCTGCAGGTGTGTATACATACCTACCCTCTTATCCAAGTACATGTGTTGATCCCGAACAAGTCTTTTTTGCTTCTTGTGTGCTCTTTGGGTGGGCGGCGTACGAGTAGATGTGCTACTTTGTATTTATTCGCTCCATTTGCCATCCGCGACAGACACGATATCCTGTGCTCTGTCAGCCTAGCGTCTCTTCATTCCCTCTGCGCACACCTACTACATACAGCATCTAGCGTAATATCTTTTTCAATGGCTGCGTGCAGCATGGGGGGCGGGAAAAGTCCTGAAGTGAGGCACGCCATCAATCACTTTGGCGTGTAAGAGAGGCGGTTCGGTTGATATTCGTGTGCGTTGCGTGCGGCCAGCAGGACGTGGCGATATTAAGACGTAATGGGTTTCGGTTCGTACGATGTCATTCACTCTCTATACCTTGCCCACGCACTCCCACCGCACGGATGTCTATGTTGTAGGAACATAGTTTGCTATTCGAAATACATGCATTTAATGAAATTATAAAGTTGATGGTGGAAAAGTTGATTATTTCGTGCGCGCTAACCGGATTACATCCGAAAACAATACATTAGTTCGAAGGTATAAATGATGATAAAACTTGTGATTAAATTAAATTTGTTTCATAACGCTTGCAGTCGTAAAAAACGAGATTTATTTCATTTATTTTAATTAAGCTAAATTGAATTGAAGTAGTTTTATAAAACTACCGTAGCGCAAAATTCAAGTACAGCTTCTTTAGAATTTTAATTAATAATAACTCCAAGAACCAAGAAAGTTACCTCTTACAAATTCAAAGTTACTCCTTATTTACTACGCTGTTGCTTTGCGGTGGGAGTACCTATCGGCAAGTTACTCAGTTACCTCCAGTCACAACCATGCGCGGGCGGTAGCAAAAGACTGGTTGAATCACGCTTATTGCCTGCAATCCGAGTTCTTTTCCTCCAATTGCTGTTGCTTTGCGGTGGCAGCACCTATCGAACGCAAGTTACTCAGTCACCTCGCGCGTGTAACCCATCCACTCACCAGCAAAAGACTGCCTGTATCACGCTCATTGTCTGCAATCCCAGTTCTTTTCTTCCAATCGCAAGCTACCATATCATATAAAGACTCAAATCAACACCTGTTAAATATTTCGGTTTTCGTTCTACATATTTATCGATTTGTCTTCCTCAGCAGAATTTAAATTAGGTATTTACTTGCAAATTAGTGACAATATACAACAATGAAAGCATGAGCATGTTCCATGTTATGATTTAATCTTGTGTTTTCCCAACCAACATCCGGCGGCGTAAACATACAACGGCGCGGCGGCCGAAAAACAATTTTCATTATTCACATTTTAGCCACATACCGTAATTGAATACTTAAAATCTAATTAAGCCTTCTAGGTCACCCTCCTTCCCGGGAGTTGCTGTGCGCGAATGAAACACACGCAATATATCAACATTTCATGATTCCAGCATTGTTGCATTGTTTATACATGCGAGTATTCCAAATATTTGCAATTAGGTACTCTGCGCTGCTCTGCGCACCATTGCAAACGCAAACGGCCTGCAGCAATAACTGTCATATACGTTTCAAAACACAGACAGTATTCCTCTTCTGTTTTACTTTACCTCTGTTGTTCCTAATGAGGAGATAACTTTGGGGAAACCAAATTGCGATTGTAATTTCATCCTTCGGTTGTTTTATGCGGCGCTCGAAAAAGTTTTGATGCTGAATTCGCGAAGTTTCTGGAATATTTTTGGGAGCATGCGAAAATATTATTTTAATCGGCCACACGCTGGGAAAGTGGAATTATAAGGAGCGCGCTTTGGAATTAATTATTCATACGCTGCGCACCGTTCGTTCACCGTTCGTTTGTTTAGGCTGGATGAAAGGGTGGTGAGGCAAAAACCTATCCCTCACCATGAATTATTGTCAGCAGCACCGGGAATCAATTATTTATTGGTATTTCGCGTTTGTGATGTGATATTTCACATTCCTTAAGAGTCCTGACACATTTCCGCCGGTACTGATTGAAGGATATCCTACCTACCTTCGCTTGCAATGACACCGTGAATAATGTTTTCGTGCGTGATACATCGCACAGCAAACGCGTTCATAAATCGCAATTGATTGATGGATCCCGCGAAGTGCGGACGTGTGTTTTGTGCGTGGAAAAAGCAATCTTTTTCGCGAAAAATCCTCAGCGATGACGCATTGTTCGCGCTTTGAATATAGTTCGCTAAGCGGTCGTGTGAAATGCGGAGATAACAACGCATCCAGAGAGGAAGAGGGGAATAAAGAAACAGCCTCGCAGATAAAATTGCGTTCAATAAACTCGTAAGAATTGAATGAACACACTGAGTGAGATTTATGCATGGGATTTATGCCCGTATCAAAATCTCGTAAAATCAAATCACCGGACGTATAAGGCACGAGGAAACATCAAAATCTTTAGCGCGGAACTAGGGAAACAGTTTCAATGCTGTGCGTTCCTATAAATGTTGTGCCTTTCTCGAATATGGATGATTGTATTATTGTGTAACAAATTGAGCGCGTTTCGGTTCGGCCCTCGGGAGCGGGACGCAACCAAATGAATGAGAGCGCGTACACGAAAATTTAATCACGATCCTTATTGCTTCCAGAAAAAAGGACAAACGAAATCAGCGAATGTAGTCTAAAAAAAGAAGGAATGAAACTTATCATCATTTTATGTGGTTTATGAAACGAGTATAATACTCCCGTTTAGATTTTCCACGGGAAATTATATGAATTGTGTTTTCCGAGACAACACAGCGCAAAGAAAAACGTTTTGCGTTTCCCGACTATTATTTGAGAAAATAATACGCGTTTTCTTTCGTTTCTTTTGTTAGCAAAGGGCGGTTTCATTCTCAATTAAAGTACTTAATGAACTTTTTACCTATTTTGCATTTTAACGACACCTCTTTGTTTTTAGCGGCAAGCATTCACACAACCCGCGGCTTTGGCGGCTACCGCGCCTCCACCTGCATGCCCGGCTCGGCGCTGCGCTTTCTCGGACCTTCCGTACGCATCGCCGTGCCGCTATCAATCCTCTGGACGCTGGCATGCTCCTTTCTCACCGCCCTCGCCGTGCAGTCGGCGAAGACACTCACGCATCCGCCAGTCAACGACGCCACCGACGTCTTTCGCGATGGTGAAGCAGCGCTGTCCGTCGCCATCGCCACCGATGCGATGGACCTCATCGTGCTCGCCTCCGTCGAGCTAACACTCGCCGTCATCACGCTGGTCGTGATCGCTATTCTACTGCGCATCGACTGCAAGTACGATCCGGATTGACCCGGACCGCCCGTCGCCGACGCGGGCACGGGCGTCGCCGTGAGCGTGATCGGCGGCGTCGCCGGCTTCACAATGCCCTCGCCGGCCGCAAGTGCGCCGTTGGTGGCGGCGCCGGGCGTACTCACTGCCGCCACCACCAACAACGATGGCGGTGAGCGTGTGAGTCGCGTGGCTTGGATGGTGTGAACCAACACTCGACCGAAGATATCTTAATGTCATTCTATTGATGTTAGTGTAAATCTGTAAATATTTTCTCATCCAATTGTTGGAAGTTTGGACCTATATATGTAAAAAAATAAACATTTGAAGATTGTGTGACAACTTGTCTCTCTGTCATCCGCAATTTATCTCTGAATCTTTATCTGAATTTTTCTCCGAAGATGTCGAAACGCTCGACGATCACCATCACCAACAATGGATCGGAAGCGCAGCTGGAGGAAGTGCGCGCCTCCGAGTCGATAGTCCGCTCGACGGCCGACCTCAGCGTTGGCGGTATGCGCCGCCAGAAAAAGCGTAAGGACAAACGCAAGAAGTCGTCCGCGCACAAGCACAAACATCGCCACCACCACAGCAAGCGCGAGTCGGCGCACGTGATCTTCGACAATGTCGAGGGTGTTGTGCGCGTGGTGCTCACCGACGAAGTACAAGCACTCCTGAAGTGCGTCGTCGGCGAGAATGTCACCGCCGAGAAGCCATGGACGTACATCAGCAAGTTCTACATCCAGGAGCAGGTCGAATCCGACGAGGTGCCCGAAGAGTTTCAGACATTCCTCCCGCACAAGCAACCGGTCATCGACTACCCCAACGATTCGATGATGATCGGCTACATACCGGACGAATCACGCGACTATGATGAGTTCTACTTCTGCTTAACGCTTGAAACCGAGGACCAGGTGAACGCACTGGTGAAGCTAGAGGAAGAGCGTCAAGCGCGCCGCCTGGAGAACACCATCCACAAGCGCGTTGGGGAGTGGCGCACGTGGGGCAGCGAGGATGAGATCGCCGAAGGCTGGATGACCAACACGCGCGGCTTCTACCGCATTGAATTCGAAGCGCGTTACCCGCTCATTTCGCCCGAAGTGCGCTTCCGCTTCCGGCTTTCCGGCCAGCAGCGTGACGGCTACGTGGAGCTGCGAACCCTACCGAGGTACCTGGTGCCCATTGTGCATAGGCGACGCATCGATAACAACACGCAGGTGGCGCCGAGTGTGATCGACAACGTGGCGCAGACGGACTGCAGGTATCCGCGCAACGCATGGACGCAGTACGAGTACGAATGCGTGTTTGTCGAGAAGATCACCAAGGAGTTTATGGCGGTATTCAACTCGTTTACCACCGAGCACATGGATGGCTTTTACGATCACCTGCACGTGAACGGCAGTATCAATTTCTATACTTATGACTACGCCGATTTGCACAACCAGGATGCGCCCTCATTAAATGATGGCACCGCCCATGAATATCTCTCCTTTGTGGATGTGAAGCGCTGCAAGGATAAAATGATTTCAGCGGTCGCCTGGCATCCGATGTGGACGGGTGTGATTGCGCTCGCCTACGCAGATGTCTCACCACGATGGTACTACACGGAGCGTCGCGACACCAACCTCATGGAGGAGGTGGTGCACGGCTTCAATCCGGTGCTGATCTGGTCGTTTAACGATAGCCTCAATCCCAAGTTGATCCTCGAATCGCCGTCGGAGATCCATTGCTTATCCTTCTGCCCGCAGGATCCGAACCTTCTCGTGGGTGGTTGCGCCAATGGTCAGGTGGTCCTCTGGGATATCAAGAACAAGCTCAGCAAGGTGGAAACGGAGGAGGTGCTCTCGTCGGCACAGATAGCATACCGCGAGCGCTTGTTTAACGAGATGGTGTGGATGAAGAACACGCGCGATTACTCTATTGTTCCAGCGACGGCCTTTTCGCAGCTTCTCTACTCCCACAACAATAATGTGACTGGGATTCAATGGATACACCCGCTGTACGTGGTGCAGCGCACCGGGCACATCAAGAAGATCGACGCCGAGGAGCCATCGCTGCAGTTTGTCACCTCTTCGTCGGATGGTACGATCAAGTTCTGGGATCTGCGCCAGAAGGCAGTTATCACGGGTGATTACAAGCCGGTGCGTAAATCACGCCGGTTGGGGAAGCGACCCAGTGCGTTGACGATGGACGTGTCGCCGTATCGCATCCTCAATCGCCGCATGCTGCCGCATTTCGAGCTGGAGGTGGTGCTGCCCAACACGGAGAAGATGTGTCCGATTGCGAGTATTGGTTTGCCGTCGTCGCTCCTCCACTACCAGGAAGTCAACCCGGATCCCAATCGTGCAAGTAACATCACCGATCGTATCATTTACGAACCGATCTATAACACTCCCAAGACGCCGACGACGACGTACCTATGTGCGGGTACCTACACGGGGGATTTCATGATCGCCAACTGGGAGGGCTATGAGTACACCTCGGGGGATGTTTTCGCCAAGGAGAAGGTGAAGTTTATGAACATCGCCAAGTACCACGACGGACCCGTGTTGCGCTGTGAACGCCATCCGCTGCTGGACGACGTCTACCTGAGCGTCGGCGGCAAGGTGTTCTGCGTGTGGTCGGACACTCTCCGCCACCGGCCGTTGCTGTGGCGGCGCGCACGCCACAAGTACACGCACGGTTTCTGGGAGCAGCAAAAGGCGGCCGGGTTCCGCTTCACGACCGCTGATGGCAGCAGCGAGGTGTGGAACCTCGACTACAAGAGCGATGCTTCCTACTCGAGGCAGATGCACTCGGGGAAGCCACTGCTGGAGGCGTGGGTGCATCCGCGTCCACTCAAACAGCAAATTGTTGGCATTGCCGACGACCGCGGTACGCTGCGTCTCATCCAGCAACCCTGCCACAAACCGGAGGGCACGCAAGCACTACGCCAGTTCCGGATGTTTGTGCGGAACAACGTCGACCGCATCAAGGAGTTCGAGGAGTGGCAGGTGGCATGGGCGGATAAGCATGCTGGGTGGATTAAGGAGCAGCGCGAAGCGGAGCTCGCCGAGGCAGCGCGCCTGCACGCCGAGGAATTGGATCGCCAGGCGTATGAGGAGGAGGAACGCGCACGCGAAGCACTCGAGGAGGCGAAGAGGGAAGCGGCCAAGTTGCATCCGCCGCCGGGGATGTACGAAGAGTGGGCGCGTGAGCGTTGGATACTCAAAGAGCAGGAGCGGATGGGTAATGAACTGTTGTCGAACAAGCGCCTTGATACGGAGACGCTTATGAAACAGCAGTTGCCGCTCAAGAAGTTGGAGGTTGAGGCGGCGCGTAAGCAGCAGAAGATCAAGCAGAGGTTGCTGAAGGTGGATGAGATCTTCACCGAGACCATTGCGATGCTTTTTCCGAATCTCACCGAGAAACCGCCCGAGGACCACATGCAGAAGATCTCGTATGCTGATGATGTGATGAACACGATGTCGACGAATTTCCTCAACGTCTACGCGACGATGGTGGAGGAGTCGAATACGTACATCGAGAACAATCCGTTTATATATGAACTGGATTGGTTGAAGGTGCTCAACTATACCAAGGCGCGGAAGGTGCGCGATGAGTTCAAGTACTGTGAGCGGCATTCGGATCGGCATAGGCGCTACAAGATTGATCGCGAAAACTCTTCGATCGCGTCGGCGTCGGCGATTAATCCAGCGCAGGATGATCAACAGGACTCTGAGGGCGTCGCCGACACACAAGACGACCAAGACAACGAGTACTTTATGATTAAAGATTAAATAGCATGTATTTTATAGAAATGTATATTAAAAGGTTTTAAATTCAGTCAGTCAGTCAGGTGGCGCATAGTTGGACGTACTTACGAATGGAATAGGTGTGATCGAACAATGCAGGGCAGAGTTCATCATGGCACACCTCAAGGGGCACTGTTTCCAGTTGCACCACGTCGTTCACCGATGTATCGGCGATGTCTTCTTCGGGTAGGTACACTTCTTCCTCACATACCTCCATTTTAACAATGGGATCTTCGTGTTCTTCCATTGGGGTGGTGTCCTCAGGTTGATCAGATTCTGTAGCCTCAAACTTTATCTTTCTAAAAACTACATCAGTGTTCTCTTCGTCAGGGAAAGCATCGTCGTAGAGGGTTAACTCCACCACAGTTTCGCCGCCCAATGTTTGTCGCCCGCTGAAAGTCTTATCCAATTTCAACTGGTGAATAATGCTGACTGGTTTATTCAACGCGTTGATGAAGAATAATTTGCAACGCAGGGGAAACTCTCCCCATCCACGACGAGTTAAGTGAAACGGATAATTCCTAATCAATCACACATGTAAATAAGTTGCAATTTGAAAAGAAACTGCGAGTATCTCACGTGATTTCGATGATATCCTGTGGGTGGTAGGATGGATGCAGGTGGAACACCACCTTCTCCACAAAATCATCAATACGCGGCTGCTCAGGCGGGCCGCGTACGTACACCATCCACTTGTGCGTGGAGCTATCTTCAGCATTATCCGACGGCATCCACTTGGAGATGTTCCCAATAATAATCCGCCGCTTGCGCATCGCACGATTGCGGATCACGGCGCTCGTCGACCCCTCTTCGTCCTCGCTTCTAGATGTTAAAGTCGAAGTCGAAGTCGGGAGAGAATCACTGCTCACCGCCGGCTTTGTTTCTTTAGATTGCTCCTCATTCTCAATCGGCAATACAATAGCACGTCGTCGCCGGCGCGTCAACGGCTTGCCGCAATCGAACGTGGGTAAAGGCTGCCGGTCATTGATGAGCGCCTTCACAGCCGGGTGCAGGCGCGGTTGTTCATCCACCACGCGCAGATCAGCAGCGGCCGCTTGCAGTTGCGCCTCCTGCTTGTTGTAGTAGGCGGAGACGAGCACGAAACGCAGCACGTGCAGCGTCTTCGCCACGCTGGTGATGCGGTTTTGGATGTCCACCAGTTGGTCCTCACGTTCGCCGAGCAGCTTTTGAAAATCGGCGCTCACTTTCTCCGTGGCCCGGTGAATCTGCTCTTTGTGCTCTATATAAACGGGTTTGTTTGCAATTAGCAAATTTCAGGGATTGATTAAATTGTTTACCTAGCTCTCGACGATTGTGTGCCTCCTCGAGGATCGCCTGCGCGTGTTCGTAGTCTGGATCCATGGTGATAAAAACAATTCGGTGCTCTGCTCAACGTACTCAACGTTAACCTTTGATGTAACATGTGCACATGTTAAGAAATGGTTGAGATTTTTGAAATCTTAGAGATTTCAATGCAAAGGTTTTTAAATGATTGTAAATACATTTGATTAAAGCCATGTGAATGCAGAAATATAAAATTCGGCTTACCAACAATGAAGAATTATTAACAAAACGGTTCGATCTAATCGATTCAAAAACTTAAATCTAATTTATTATAATAAAATAATTAAAGCCGATCGAAATGAACTGCCTCGAAAGTGAAAAGAATTACATACCTATGTACAAAAAACTAATCAAGAAAAAACTGAGACATTGGACGCCATCTGGCAGACAAGCTACCGCGCACTTTTTAACACGGCGAACACGGCACATTGCGACACATATTCGAAGGTCCAATTTGTTGTCGTCTTCAACTTCAAGAAAAACACATGCAACAACAACATTACAAGCAGTAAATTAACAATCATTATCAAACGTGCATCGCCTTTTCGTTCATCGTGCGTTGGTATCCAGCACACGTTTCCACAATGGAAAACTCTGCCCTAAATAAGGTAAGCACCAGGTCATCCAAACCAATATAGGTCATATAGGTTTTCTTCACAGGCACACCAGCAGCACCGCCAAGCCGACGCGCACCTACGCTGCCGTCGCTATGCGAACGCCATCGAATGCCACAAGAACGCGCTGGAGCTGCTCACCGAGGCGCTCAAGTGCACCGACAATCCGCGCTCGGTGGAGTCAATCCGGCTGCAGATCGACTTCCACGCACGCCAGAAGACGATCGTCAACATCAAGCGCGAGCAATACGAAAACTACCGCGCGGCGCTCGAGCAGAAGTACGCCGACGGCGCGCCGCTGGCGTTCGACGATAAGGACGGCAACATGCTCACGGTGGCGATCTACCAAACCATCGAAGACACCGACTCCCTCATCGAGCTGATCCAAAAGCAGCGCGAGACGACGAGCGACACGGACAGCACACGCAGTGGTGTTACCACCGACACGGACAACACCGATGAGCTGGACGCCGTGCACAACCACATCGCGGGTGTGAAGCACCCCAAGGATGACAAGACTATTATCGAGGAGTTCAAGATACTCAACAAGCAGTTGCATCTGCTTGTGTCGCAGCTGGTGAATCAGTTGGAGGGTAGCAAAAAGGAGAATGAGCTGTTGAAGTGTAAACTTAAGCAATACGAATGTGATAAAGGTGAGTAACTTTTGGGCAGCAAGATGGGAGAATTACACAAATAACTGTTGTAGTTCAAAACAATAAGAATCACGGCAGCTCGAATAACAGCTTGAAGGTGGGTAGCATCGCGACTGATTCATCGGGCGGCACGTCGCCGTACGTGTTCTCGCCGTGCAGCGAATTCGCGCTCGATCCCATTGCGAATCTGGCAATACACCCACCAGCGGCGTGCAAGCTGGGTAAGAACGAGTTGAATGCGCATGCCATTCCGCCGCTGGCGCCGCTCTCCATGCCCAACT
>JARJDR010017891.1:0-20920 GCA_030264135.1 Myllaena sp. GC000078 | reverse complement strand
ACGATGATCGTGCAAGAATGGCTGCACGCCAATCACAAGCGCTTGGTGAAGGTGAAATTCGGTCCCGAGCTGGCGCTGCACATCGTGGGCAGGAAGGGCGAAAAGTTGCGCACGATGAACTTCAAGAGCGTCGACACGGTGACGCTGGAAGAGTCGCTAGATGTACACAGCAAGAAAAAACCGTTGATTTTGATACGTATTCCACGCGAACACGATATGGTGCTGGAGATGGATACGATCGGCTCACGCAAGAAGTTTATAAGCAAATTTGAAATGTTCCTCAATGCGAACAAACGAAATTTGGTGTGCATGCAGGTGGTGCGTGAGATAATGCTTGCCAAGGCGGAAACGCGCGAGCGCCGCCAACGCAAGCTGGAACACTTCTTCCGCGAAGCGTACGCGTTGACCTTTGGCCTGCGGCCTGGCGAACGCCGCCGGCGATCGGATGCGAGTACCGATGGCGAAGTAGTGACCGTGATGCGCACCTCGTTGTCGACGAGTGAATTTGCCAACGCGTTAGGCATGAAACCCGATGCGGTCTTTGTGAAAAAAATGTTCAACATCGTCGATAAGGACAGCGATGGCCGTATTTCGTTCCAGGAGTTCCTCGACACGGTTGTGCTATTTTCACGAGGCAAAACAGAGGATAAATTACGAATTATCTTTGATATGTGCGATAACGATCGGAATGGCGTTATAGACAAAATCGAGCTGTCGGAGATGTTGCGTTCGCTCGTTGAAATCGCTCGCACGACGAGCTTGTCTGATGCGCATGTCACTGAGCTTATCGAAGGCATGTTTCAGGTATAATCTACAAACTCTAAATTAAATCACGTTGATTTATGTAATTTTCTCTAATTAGGATGCCGGTTTAGAACATAAGGAATTCCTCACGTACAATGATTTCAAAGAGATGATGAAGGAATACAAAGGGGATTTTGTTGCCATTGGGCTAGACTGCAAAGGGGCAAAGCAAAACTTTCTGGATACATCCACAAACGTCGCGAGGATGACGAGTTTTCATATTGAACAGCCTGTGGATGCAGAACAGGGATATTTACGCTTGAAATGGAATTCAATTACGACTTTCCTAGAGGAAAATCGTCAAAATATCTTCTATCTCTTCGTGTTCTACGTTATAACAATTGCATTGTTTGTGGAGCGCTTTATTCGTATGTTTTTTTATTGCTAGCAAATGACTCACCTTATTAACTGTCCGGAATTTGCCTTGCAGACTACTCCTTCATGGCCGAGCACACCGACCTGCGTCACATCATGGGCGTGGGCATTGCGATCACGCGCGGCTCGGCAGCATCACTATCCTTCTGCTACAGCATGCTGCTGCTGACCATGTCACGCAACCTGCTCACCAAATTGAAGGAGTTCTCCATACAACAATACATACCACTCGACGCGCATATTCAATTCCATAAGATCGCCGCTTGTACGGCGTTCTTCTTCTCCGTCCTGCACACTGTCGGCCACATTGTCAACTTCTACCACGTTTCCACGCAACCGGTGGAGAATTTGAAGTGTTTAACCAGCGAAGTACGCTTCCCGTCCGACTACAAACCAGGCATCACATTCTGGCTCTTCCAAACCATCACCGGCGCTACAGGTGTCATCCTGTTCGTCATCATGTGCATCATCTTTGTGTTTGCGCATCCACTCATCCGCAAGAAAGCGTATAACTTCTTTTGGCTGACGCATAGTTTGTATATTTTGCTGTATGCGCTGTCGCTGGTCCATGGGTTAGCGCGTTTAACTGGAGCACCGCGTTTCTGGTTGTTCTTTATTGGACCTGGTATTATATTCACGCTGGACAAGGTAGTCAGTTTGCGCACCAAGTACATTCCGCTCGACGTGATCGAAACCGAGCTGCTGCCATCGGATGTGATAAAGATCAAATTCTATCGTCCGCCGAATCTCAAGTACCTCTCCGGTCAATGGGTACGGGTGGCGTGCACGGCGTTCAAGACTAGCGAATCGCACTCATTCACGCTGACATCGGCGCCGCACGAGAATTTTTTGTCGTGCCACATTAAAGCGCAGGGTCCGTGGACGTGGGAGCTACGCAACTATTTCGATCCGAGCAATTACAATCCGGAGGACCAACCGAAAATCCTGCTGGAGGGACCGTTCGGTGGCGGGAATCAGGATTGGTATAAGTTCGAGGTGGCTGTTATGGTGGGTGGCGGTATTGGCGTCACGCCCTATGCTTCCATCTTGAATGATTTAGTATTCGGCACTTCGACAAACCGTTATTCAGGAGTGTCTTGCAAGAAGGTAAACCAAAACTCTAGGCTCGAAGATGGCTCTTTCTTATCTGATTGTTTTCTAGGTGTATTTCTTATGGATTTGTCCTTCGCATAAACACTTTGAATGGTTCATCGATGTATTGAGGGATGTCGAGAAAAAGGATGTCACCAACGTGCTAGAAATTCACATTTTCATCACGCAATTCTTCCATAAATTTGATTTGCGTACAACAATGCTGGTAAGTCAGTTGTCAAATTTTGGATTTGTCATCCAAAAAAAAAATATGGACAACGCGAAAGTCTTGCCTCGCCGCTCTACATTTATCCCCCAAGATTTTGAAGTATATGGACTGCTGTCCGTCGAAGACAAAGAACTGATACTCTCCTATTGGCTGACTTACGTTGAACCAAATTTGGGCAAAATTACGGTCGCGTTGTATCAATATATCCGCGAAAATTTCCCAACGCTACTGTTCCATTTTGGCGCCGGCGAAACCGAACAGGATGTCGGCCATCATACGCACTGCATCAAGTTCATGCGAACGTTCGATGCGCTGGTGAAGCATATCGGCAATCCATCGTATGTGGCACAACGCGCGAATCACTTTGCATGCACGCATGCAAACTTCGCCGACAGCGAGTTTAGCAAATTTCGCGTCGCCTTGCAGAGTGTCCTTGAAGAGCACTATGGCATTCGCAAGTTTCGGGTCGAGTTGGCAACGCCTTGGGAGAAGTTCCTCCGCATATTCTTTTATGCCATCAACGAGCGGAAGCCCAGTGCGCATCCCGAACAATAATTGTATTAGCACTACTACTAGCGCATCCAATTTGGGCCTAGATAAGATATTAATGAGTGAACTTTTGTCGTTTCAGTACATTTGTGAAAATCACTTTCAACGCTTGTCGAAGACGTCCATGTTCACGGGTTTGAAGGCAGTCAACCATTTCGGCAGGCCGGATATGACTTCGTTTCTGAAGTTTGTGCAAAAGAAACATAGTTATGTGAGTACAAGGACAAGGAGGATATGTTGCCAGCTAGTAAACTTAATTATCCCTTTTTTCTCTGTTTCTTAGGTAAGTAAAATTGGTGTGTTCAGCTGCGGACCGCGTCCGCTAACAAAGAGCGTCATGTCTGCTTGCGACGATGTGAATAAGGGACGCAAGTTACCATACTTCATTCATCACTTTGAGAACTTCGGCTGATGGCGGCGGATGACACATCCGTTTAATCGCGGCCATTGATAATTTATTTGTTTGGAGCTACTCTCGTGCGCGCAAAGTCATATTATAATTTAAATCAAATATACATAAATTATAAATTATTAATCGTTAAGATTGTGTATATTTTTTGGCAATTTTATAAAACTGTTTTAGTTTGTTTAATAAAGTTTTACTTTATACATCTTGGCCCAAGTCCATTGCGATAATGTCTTCTATTTCTTACTGCATCATATGCAAGACATACTCCAACGTAGCTGCTTGCATAAACCAATATTGTAACGAGAATTATTTGAATAAAACGAATTATGTAGGCACACATGATCAATTTTGTCAAATACATCAATGCCAAAACTTTGACGAAGCTCTTGATGTCCTTCTTCATGGCGAGCTGCCGGATAAAGGTGTAGATGATTGGCACCCATGTTGTAAGGATCATCCACATCGTACTGCAATCCATGACTATGTTTATGACTATGTCTTTACATTATCTTTTGATGTATATGCTTGACAATTAAATGAACGCTTAGCACATTGACAATTTTAATCGAAATGACATTATATAACTTGATTTACCTAAAATGGACGAATTATTTCGAATTAATTGATACACCCAACGTCAACATGTTGACGATTAAGAAAAGCATCATTTGCGAAAGAATCCTGCGAAAAAACTTATGTCCGAAGATAAAGTGATGATGATAACTAGTTTCAGATCTAGCTAGCATAAGAGAAATCTCTCCAAAGTGTCGCTTTCTATGGTCATTATAAAACATTCCTCGCCGGCGCGTAATCGGCGAGCTCGATTTCTTTCGAAAAGTAATAAAACGCTAATTGCCAAAGGTAATACGATTACATTGAACGCCAGCGGCCGGGCCGAATATGAATTAATCAAAAAATCCAGTGGTTTACGGTTAAGAGGCGACGTAATCACGCATTCAGTTGACAGTAATATCTCCGCTACGCATCGCGCTGCTCATCTGGCGACTGCGTGCGGGGAATATTTGATATTTATGGCTGAAAGGATGCATTAATACTCGCGCGCTCGCTCGCGAAGAAGTGTAAATGCGAGCGCGAGAGTGTGAGTCAAATGAATAGATGATGGAATTTACCGACTTTCGCCGAAGAAGGCCGTGCCAGCAACCGCTGCTGCTGGTGGTATCCTCTTAGTCGCGCGCGCGCTTGGCGCGTCAGTCATCAAGCAGGCGAGAGAAGATGGGAGGTTTTGCCGCTGCATTGCCGCACGCGTTTTCACTTTACGAATAATTATTTTAGTGTGATTTCTGCGGTTGTTGTGAACAATTTTTCTTACGGCATCGCCTACGAGACGTAATTGAAATTTATCAAATGTGTGCGCGGCGTGATTAAAAACTTGTGAAGTTGTAGCATTGAAACTTGAGGCTGAGTACGCGCAGCGTACCGGAAGTAGCGCACGATGATTAATGTGGTAGTGCAATCGCCTTGAAACGGAATGGAAGAGTTGGCGGAGGGGTCCGGCCGGTCGCTGCGTATCGAAGAAATCGAAATGCTTAGTAAAGTTTCGCGCGTTGTGATGGTGATTATGTAAATTAGCGAATAAGGATTCTTGTCTCAAAACGCGCACAGGTGTAGCACGTTGAGCATCAGTGAAATTATGCAGCCCGCCTAAAAATTGCAATGTGATCTGCGCGCAAATCCGTTGGAAACTTGGAATTGGTATTGTTTACTGGTATGTAAGTATGTAGGTAATAAGTTGGTGCAATTGGGTGTTTATTATACATCCATATTTGAGTAATACATTTTCCTGGCATTTAAATGTCTTTCTTCATATTCTTTGTTCTGCAAAAACAGGTGATATTGCGATTTTGAATGCAATATGACTATGCAAACACCTTTCTATCTGAACGTATGTTTTGCACGCATTATGCGAAAGAAACGTGACATCAAATATGCACGTTATCTATTTCATATGTTAACATTAAATTTTTACCATATTAAAGAGCAAATTTGTATTTGGTTAAATTTAAAGCATTTCGCTGCACAACAATGAATTTTTATTTAATTTTGAAAGTGCACCGGAGTTTTGTACAATACTTAATACAAACATTGGCAAGACCATTAACACAATGTAATAAGAATGTCGCAATATACACCTACTCATAAATAATGACATGTAATTGAATCTTCATGTAGTATTTTATTATCGATTTGAATATTCAATTATTTATAATTACTAACAACTTTTTGTTCGTATTGTGTGCATCATCTGATGAGGTGATGAAAGTCGACAATGAATTTTAATTAGTTTCAAGGGCAAATTGCAGTATATGGTATTCATTATAATAATAATAAAGAAATCTTAAATACAATATGAACATTAACTTTGAGCATTCACGTAATGCGTGCGAAATTAAAAGTTTGGCATGAATGCAACAACGATTATTGTTTGATATTTATGTAATTTTTGCGAAATTATTCTATATCCTTCCAATTATGATAATCTACGATCAATTAAAAGATAATAATTTTAACAATAAACACAGCTATTAAGATAAATGAAAGAAGAAAAGAAGAACATTATAGATGATAATAGAGCATAGAAGAATCAAGTCAATTTAAGCGACTTTCACATTTTCGTTCAAAAATACATTGTCGAGAAGAAAAAAAAACAATGGCAGCGTGGTTGCATCTCACAATAAACTGATTACTTTCTGATTAAAAACACACGCGCTGCGACCTACATTTTACACAAAACGTTTTACGATGCACACAAATCTGGTAAGCAGCAGCGATTCGTATCAAAATAAAGCAATAGATGCTACTACGTGAGCGCACGTAGTATGCGATTGATAGAAGCTTTAGCTTTGTGTGAGAATAATCGTGTTTTTCGTCATCTTAATATTAAATTTATGACATCGAAATTATGTGCAATTAGCTCGATTTATTAGTACTTATTGCATTCTTCGAACACTACTCACATTATTACTTTGGAGGACTTTACTTTCAAAAATATTTTTGCGAATGAATAGAAAAAGGATTCGAGTAGGAAGTCAATATGTTTTTGTAGTTGATTTTAAATTTGAATTGTATTTGCAATCTTCTTAATGAATGTAGTTACATCTTATTTACTAAGTAAATGATTATATCTGCACAATGACAAAATATTTGTTCCTTCATAATTGACCAAGCTAAGATTTAGTAGAGTGAAACAATTAGTCGTTATACAATGTTTGAATACTTAGTGGTTTTAGTTGCAAACGCTAATGCGCACGCTTGTTTTGTTACACTCTTTGTGTTATATCATGGTTTTGTTTAATGGCTATTTTTGGGTGAAAATCGTGCATAAAGTGGAAATAAATTCATTACGACTTGTGTATTATTACATAAACGGCAACTAGACCTCTTGCAAAATACTTTCCCAAAACTTTATGCTTTAATATTGTATATTTATTTACTTGGTATTGTTATGTGTATTATTTTAATTAAACATTAAAATTTACTTCAGATTCTAAGGCAAAAAGCAAATAATTTATATGCGTTTTTATCACATTTGTTGATTGTCATATAAATAGTCTTAAATTTAATAATTAAGCGCTATGATACGTTGCGTGCTTCTACATATAAAGTTACAACACAATTAAAACTTATTACGAACATTAAGCGATGCAAGAGATGATTGTATTAATTGTGCTTATTAGTTTGATATATCTCTACAATACATCCAGTTATTAATAAGGACGCACACCATGACATGATTTCATTAATGATTTATTGCTTGATAGTTTCATACGCATCATCTTTGTAATTAACTTTAAGCAGTTTAACTTTTTTCATGTGCTGCTTAGGTACCTATTTTTATTTACCACAATATATATCAAACACGCGCTTAATTTTTTGTAATATCTTTGAGATAATAAATTGTATAGATGAAGTTTGAAATATACCAGAAAAGAGCAGCACTTGCTTCACACCCAGACCGTTTCAATCGATCAGATATAAGCGTTTAACAAAGAACATCGTTTTAGAAGAGTACAATAAATTATTCGATTCGCAATGCAAAATTTGAATTTATATCCTTTCCGTGTAAAATGTTTCTTGGAAGCGACTTATGCCCGGACGCTCTTATACACTGGGATGAACATCAGCAATTATGATCGCACAATAAATTACGGAGAGGTAAAACAGAAACGATGAAAATGAAAACAAAATGATCGTCGGCAAACTTGACACACTTTCGTGGCTGCTGCCGAGTTACTTGCCTACTCGCGTGCCTCTCCACGAATGTAAGATGAGCGGTGGTATGCGCTAAAGAATGCATACGCCATATTTTAGCATCAATACCTTTCATACGAGTATTAAAATATGCGAACTATATTTACACTATGATTAGGCATCATTTGTTATTATATAGTAGAATCCACTCTAACTCAGTCTCATTGACAGGATAATAATTTCAAATGCATAGCATTAATCGGCATAAATTTGCTAAAAATAATTTTCCTTTTCTAAGATTCTGATTCAAACTACGTCGATACATTCAAATTGTGATGCGACCTTCTATTGGATATGTTGCATCAATGCCGTCGTAGAAGGTTGACGTACTCGTAGCATGCCGGTACTACAATAACAGATATTTGTTATCCAAATCATTGGCGTGTTTTTTGGTTTTAATTAAAATATTACCAATAATTATGTATTACTCACAATATTCCCATGCCGTGCCAAACTGACGTAAAATTTACTTATATCGATTATAAATTGCCATTTGGATAAAAATATTCCTTGTTTTTACGACCTGAAATTCCAAGTATAAAACCCCCAAATGACTAATACTTCTATTCCCACAATATATTAATTACTTTGCTTTTAAATTTGTGAATATTTGATCATATCTAATTTTTTTTTTGAGATTTTAAGAATTGTAGTAATAAATAGAGCAGTAGATGATAATAACGCTGATTATGAGGTGATTTGCAATCTGGCGAAACTAACGATTGCCCATTGTGTTGACTTTTAAATTAACATCGTTCATGCATCACCATTACGCTCAGTGTATTATACGTACAAAGGCTTAATCGTAAAAACATAACTTGCATTACAAAATGCGATTGCACCACGCTGCGTCTAATCAAAACTGCACTGGAAATTATATACTGCTAGTGCAATATCGATGATTAAATTAAAATCCATCGAACAAAATTGTATTTTATAATCTATGTATGATTTGAAGCAAAATTATAACTATATGATCAAATATTAATGTATTACTCAAACCGCGTGTCAAAATTATAATAATATGCATTATTAATTCAATCCAAATACTCAAATAAACATCGTTCTAGTTCTAATGCATTCTATATATGGACACCGCCAGAACATTCTAATCTTATTAGGTCTTTTATGTACCTATAATAATTTTGTGAAATGTCATGGACCTCGCCTTGTACAAAACAATAATAAATGTTTTATTGTTAATATTTCTTCAAGGCAAATCAATCCTAATTCAAATTGATTTCATTCGGAACAGTTGTTTCCTGTTGGTTTCTTAAATAATATAACAATATTATATCCAAGTCATTCGATGCAGTGACGTAAGAAAATGTAAGAAATGCCAGAAGGCAATCAATTATCCATGGCTAATTAATTGGCATCAAAACAATTCGCTACGCATCAAACGATATAGATTGTGCGTATCAGCATTACGTGCGGATTTTGCATTCAATTTGAGCGCATTACGACTTAATGAAATATGTAAATGGTATTGCACGGTGGACGGAGGAGATCAGCAGAAGCGCGGCAGGCCGTGATAGTAAGGTCGATGGCGCACCGCGCCGTGCCGGCGGAAAGTGAGTCGCGACTTATCTCTCGCCAACCTTGCCGCCTCCTGCCGCGGCATTCTCCCTTCCTTCCTGACCACTCGTGGTAATATATGCGTATTAATACTTTACCGTTTTTTTTTTTGTTGTTGTTCGATGCCGATTGTTTTTTTCTTATTGCTTCCATTTCATTCGGTAGCCGGGCAGCCATTAGCCGCCACCGTGTTGGCGATGACACTGTGGGTTATATCCGGAGATTCGACCACATCCGCTTAACCGACGCGCGCGAATCCGCATTAAAGCATATAGTCATCGCTCGTCGCGCGCACGTACAAGTTCAAAGGAGATCTAATTTAAAATCAACACCAGCCAACAATCAACAACGACCACTTGTGAATATGCGTTGAGCAAGAAGTTTCAAAGTGTGTGCAGTCTCTTACGACATCGATTAAAGAATACAATACATCGATTGCTACTTTGGATAAATTTTTTATTCATTAAAATTAATTAAGGTATGTTTTTATCTTGATACTTAAGTATCAAGATTACTTTGTTCTTTTCTTTGGTGTTGCATTTTTCAAGTAATTAGTTGCATTTCTTAATTTTTGCTTATTTGCTGAATAACTATAATTATTTATCTTTGGATAATTATGAAAATAACGTTTATATCCAATCTAGTAAATAATTAAATTTATCTATTGGCTTTGTTAATCATAATTCACCGTTTTTTAATTACCCTGAGTCACAAGTATTTGTCGTTTAATAAACCGGATTAAATTCAAATCTGACCACACACCACTTGTTCAACAAGTATTGAAATGTTGTCAACCGCACACATATATAGACAATTCTTGCAATGCTAATATTGCATTTCTTTTGTTGGCGCGACTTCAGTTTGTATGCGCGAGTCGGTATGCGCGATTCGTGTATATTTACACACAAAACGTGCGCCGTGTCGTACTGTTTACCAGTGTTACCATTAAACACAATAAATACAATAAACGCCTGCGTACCTTAATAATTTCGCGCAAAGAAATCGTGCCCCATTAAAACGCCAACCCGGATTTGGTCTGCATTCCATGTGCTGCTATCCGAGGAAAATATGGCCAAGGCGTAAGAATTCACTGAATACATGAATATTATTAGAGATAGCACGCTCGATTAGCAACGCATTGTCTTGCGCACGCGTAAATGGTCGTAAATTGCAATTAAATCGCATCTATGCATATTTATTGATGCGCTGATTGTATGATTGATTCCAATTGTTCCAGTAGTCAAAGTGCCATGAAGGGCTGGTTCGATGCGTTTCGTTACGATGGCGGCCCAACACTCTACAGTTTCAACAATCGCACGGCGGTGACGGGTGATGTGACCATCATCACGTTCCTCGTCGTCTTCTGCACATTGTACGTCGCATTCCTTATCATCTATCCGGGCATCCGAAAAGAGGTAAGTAATATTAATGCATAATGCATGACGGCGCTGCATATAATTTCACAATGTCTTTCTTCAACAAGTGGATGGGATGCATCATTCAAAAAAATATTTAATTTCGCAGAAATTTACGACATTCTTCACGGTCACGCTCAGCCTCTTCACCGGCGCAACGATACTCGGTGCGTATTTCCGAAAAATTTATTGCTTCCGAACACTGATGAGTCGTCGCTCAAGGAGAAGGACACCGCTCACCAATCTTATGCTGTCCGGCACATACTTATTTCAGTTTCCCTGTTCGGTTCCGGTTGGCACGTTGGCCACGCGGCGATCGTGAGCAGCTATAAGGCATTCTCAAAAGAAAAAGTCGTCGCCGACATTGGCGTCTACGTGGGCCTGCAGCATGTGAACATCACGCTTCAAGGTAACCCGCCCGAAAGCGCCAGCAATGCGCGCATACGACTAGTCACGTAGAAGGTTAAAGTTAATTGAATAGCGTTAATAAGTGCCGGCTCAATAATTGCAGCTTCTTTTGAGGTCTTTGCGTCTTGCAGGAAATGCGCACTTAACTATTTATTACTAAAAATTCTTCAAAAACAATTAATATTATTTACGAAAATTCCTACCGGAGTTTTCCGCAGAGCCTAGTTTCTGGATTTGAGTCCATTTCTGCGTGTATGATCCAACAATTTCAATTTTATATGGCTAGAACAACGAACGAATATAGGTAGTAGCGATGCGGTGAAGAAGAACGCACACATTGCTTATAAATGCAAGGCAACGGATAATTATGTTTGCCTTTAGCGCAATATGCGGCGATGCGGGTCTCCCCATAACGACCCGCACGTCGGCGCTACCTATTACGCAATCCTGGCTTTATGTTATGAACATAAATTAAAACGCCATCGATTTTTTTATTGTGTGATGTTAATAGCAACGCCAACGATGAACAGCACGACGTCTACGGCGACGCCGACGGACATCGATTTCAACGAGCGCTTTTACTGGCTGTCCTCCGATCAAATGGGCGACAGCTTTAAGGACGCGCTGTATCGCGGTCTACCCTATCCCATTCTAACCGTCGCCGAGTACTTTAGCCTCGGCCAGGAGGGTCTCTCCTGGGGCGGGCAATACCGCGCCGCCGGTTACTATGCGGTCATCATGCTATGGAGCTCGTTTGCACTCTGGCTGCTCATGAACCTCATGCTGGTTGTGGTACCGCGTTATGGCGCCGTGCTGATGAGCGCGTGCGGTGTCTTCCTCCTTTCAACCGTCTGCGGCTACTTGGGCATGCTACCTGAGAACCCGCTGACCATTCATCTCGAGGGTCAAACGCTGCATTTCCATCTCGGATGGTGTTTCTGGCTGGTGTTTTCTGCAGGTACGCCTAAAAATGTTAATCCAATGATGGTGTATGATTGAAAACATGTTGTTTTCTAAAGGCTGCGTTTGTCTGCTGAGCGGCGTGATCATCACCACCATGGAGATGCTCTTTCCGAATAGTTTCGCAACCATACTCGAAGTCGACTACGACACACCCTACGACCGCCATATTATCATCGAGGATAGCCACGGGCGGCGCTTTCAGAAGAAGCGCGCGAGCAGCACAAAGTTGGAGGAGCCGCCGGGCATCAGTCTCGGTTCGCGGATATTAAGGTAGGATTGGATATTTCCACACTATTGTCTTATTGCGTTGGCATTACATGGAAATTATGCATGCGTGTGCAGACGCTTGTCGTCGAAGACACCGGAGAAGACGCAGACGCAGCATAATGAGAAGCGCAGCAGCAGCACTGGCGGCGGCAGCGGGAGCGGCGGCGGTGTCGATAATCAGGCGTTCGAGATGGAGCCGAGAAAGTCGTCATGGCAGTATCCATTCCGGCAGCGGCACTCGCTGCCCGAGAAGAAACTCTCGCGCACCATTTCGCACGATTCGCTCGCGACGCGGCTGTCGCGCGACGTGCCGCCCGCGATTCACAAAGATTTTTCTAGGTAGGTAGAGGTGCGCTTGCCAATGTTAGACGGCATTCAATGCACGCAACGCGTTGCTTGTGGCAGATTACGAAATCATCCCGACAAGATACACGAAGTTTCCATGTGGTAACATGGAAGGCGGCAGGCGGAGGCGGTTTGGCGGCAGCGGTGGCGGCGCGACGACACTGCGGCGAGTACTGCATGATCAATTGGAGTGCGTGATGTATTTTAATTGATTCGAGTGTGATTTAAGAAATGTGATATCATTGTTACTGAAACCCTTTTTGCAATACTTTCTCTTTTGTTATTCTCTACGCGATGGACGAATGAATATTATAATTTATAGGAAAGATACCAGACGAGATGGTAGGTATGTACTTACTGAACAATGAACACATATATTTAGAAGGAACGCCATACTGTTTAACACTACTACAACTTGCAAATATTGTCGTGACTGGAATAAATTTATCACTTGTATTTTTAATGATTGCCAATACATTTGAGAATTGTTTACTTAGCTGTCTCTTTGAATGCACGAATTCTTGAGAAACTTATATTTTCAAAATGACTTTGATAGTTATTTATTTCTAATTACATATTCTTAATAAATACATGAAATTAAACTTGTTTTGTAAACTTTAATTAAAAACGGTGCCAATCTGTCGAATTTAATTTAAATATTCCTTACCATTGTGTCCTTTCCAAATATCCTGAATATCAAAAGGAGTAAAAGTAAAACTAATATTGTTGATGTATGTATTTACACAATAGTATTTGATCTAGATTATAACTTTAAATTTGATTATTCGAATAATGTCGCTCTTTCACATTTCCTTATTGTAATCTCACAAAATAATGCATATAAATTAACTACTAGAAGCTGCTAAGCTTAAATTATATGCATGAGTAGACATTAGATCAATTTTGCAAAAACTGTGTAAGTTATAAAAATATAAATACCCTATAAAAATTGTCAAGCTTTACAATAAAATATTTAGAGAAAATATTTATTTTCAAAATTCGTTCAATTACCAAATTTTGATTTTGAATATCTTATTTATATTGCATATATATGTAATCGAGAATATTATGAGATAATTCGAGAATATTTGCATAAAACAGTTTTTTGCATAGTAATTACATTGTTTTCATTGCTGTCCATTCTGTAAATACTCTTCGCCAGTATCGTTTTATTATTATTGAATATAATATAATTTCGTAAGCAAACATTATATTTTTATCCACATGAATCCAAAAAACATGTAGCAACTTTATATAAATGCAATCCAATACATCATCTTTCAATATCTTTCAATATCATCAGTTTCTTTTAAAGTGAATATTTAAATTATTTATTACATATTCGTTTTATTATATCACAGCGTCAATATGGTGCGTTTGAAAAGGTCTGCACCCCGAAAGCTTGCATTTATTCAACGTACTCATAAGATTTAATTGTTTTACGTATATTGCATTATAATCAAATATATGATTATCATTAATAATATTATTTATATTCCATCATGAAAATTGATAGGTTTTATTGAAGTTTATAATGCTCTTTGTTGTTGATGTTTGTATTTCTCTATACACATTGACATGCAGGCTAAATGTGTTTTGGTGAAGGTATTAGTTATAACAATGCATATAAGTAATTCCATACCTTTGGTAAAGCTCAAAATATGATCTACATTTCGTTGGGATCCTCCGAGTCGTAGTTTAAAATGAGAAACTCATCATCGGCCTCGTGTCATCTCTGATGATGCATCAACAGACTGCCGTCCACGTCATAAAGTTTCGGCGCCTGCGACGAATTCGCCGTGGACGCAATCGAACACTCGGTGGTTTTCGCATGCACCACATGCACACGATTGCCGTCGACGCAACCGCACCAACCGCAACGCGCATAGATCAACACACCTGTGTCAATTGCAAATTGATGATTATTTCCCCGCTCGCACGCTCGCTCAGAGCCAGTAAAACGCACCCGCAATAATCCATAATAATGCCGCATGCCAGATCTCGAATAGCAGCGTTGTGGCGAGCATCGTGTTCAACACGATCGCAATGAATGCGACGCACGCGAACAAAAACGGCGATTTGATGAGGTTCTCCGGCTCAGCGGCGCTCTGCGGCATCATTGCAATGGTTGCCACGCAAACAACTACACCTGAAAACATTCAATTTTCTTATTACAGACGTAATGTTATAGTAAGTATCATCACTAGCTTACAAATCGCGGCCACAATGTTCAGCCAGAACTGATCGAGCATGATGCCGACCGTTAAAAGGCTCGAGCAGACGCACAGCAGGAACGTTACGCACAGGACGATTCGTCCTGTCGTCGCTGTTGGCGTCTTTTTATTGCTCAACATGTTTACGTTGGCAACCTTAGAAACGTCCGTCGGCAAAACAGGAAAATTTCATTTGATTTTATTGCCCTTGTGGGTTTGTGTTTTATCACCATACCTGAATACTGGCGCGGTACTCCTGAACGGCGGCGTCGATATCGGTGGCGGCACTCTCCGAGTCCTCGTCGCCATCGCTGCACAGCGACGTGACCGGCTCCTCCTGTTCCCCGCCATCGCTGTCCGAATCCTGATCGGCCAATAAATCCACGTTGGCCTTGCTGTAATGATCAAGCAGCAAATACTCTTTATCGCCCGTCGGACCTACGGTGTAAAATGCCACACATATTGAAACTTTCACCACTATTTTCATAGGACGCACTTTTTCGATTCTTTGCAAAGTTTCGCACTTCGGTCGATGTGGTGACGGTGACCTTTGTTTTCTTCAAATAGCCGGGCAGCATGTCGTAAAAGGATTTGGTGACCTTTTTCATTTCGGGCGCGCCCACCGCGGTCAGTTTACTGTAGCGTATCGGCGCCGTTGCGGCAGCAAAACCGCCATCACCGTCCGGCAGCGACGCATCGGGCTTGTAGCGAATGTAGAGCGCGCATATCGCTTTCAGCAGGCATTTGCAAAGCGCCGCAATGTTGAGCATTCGTACCAAATAGGCGAGCGGACAAGCGAACGCTAATATTGATGCGAGCGAGCCTGCAATATATATCCAACAATAATGCATCCTTTTGTTCCCTGAGGGGTGGGTGGATAACAACTCACCGGCGGTGAATATCGCCAGCACCGGTGCGCCCGTAAACGAATTCCGATATAATATGGGCGACGCCAAAACTTTCCAATCGCGGTCAGCCAACTTCACCAATAAATTATACAGCGACGGCATGATTTCCGTCAGCGGCAAACACACCACGCAAATGGTGAGCGCCGCCATTATCGGGCGCGCCCAATCTACATCGCGCACTTCAAACACGCGCACCAGCGGTATTGCGATGCCAGCAACTTCGCTAAAGACACACAGAAACCTATATTCAGCGCATTTACCCACCAAATGGATTATAAATCGTACCGATAATGCGACATCAGCGTGAAGATGGTGGCAATGAGGGAGTAGCAAATGAGGGGAATTATCACAACGGCAAATATTTTGATTTTCTTCGTTTGTAAGGCACTTGAAAACGAATTGGTGAAACCGTACGCAATCATCGCGGACGTCGTCAATAACTGAAACAGAATCCATCCAAATCGATCATAATCATAAATCGATTGGCCGTGGTTGGGGTTTAGAAATTGCTTACACATCCCCAGGAACGCTTGCCAAAGTCCTCCGTCCAATTCCAAAAGGTGATATCCGTATGGTATCCGCCGACGATAATAAAGAAGCCGAAACTCAGCGCGATGCTAATGTAGAGCAGTAGGCAAAAGTAATGTGATCGCTGCAAAGTAATGCGCGCGGCGGACAGATATTTAGCATGTTTACTGCGAAAGGGGAGTGTAAGTATGTACCTCGAGACCGAGCATAAATAAACCAGTCACAATGGCAATAATGGCAATGCCGAGCACATCGGGCCACGGTTCGCCCAGCGAGTGCGATTCGAGCCCGAAGAGCCATTCGCGCGACCGCTGATCGCTCATGTAATCCATGGTGGCGCTCGCGACGCGCGCACATGTCGCCGCCGCCGCCAAATGCTGCAGGATGTTCAACCAGATCTCGTTGAATGTGACGGCGCTCACGCAGCCACCGCGATGCCGACTTAACGGCCGCTCCGAATGTGAATTATTGCAGAGCGCTGATGAAATGACACGCATACAACGCTTATTAAACAATACATTTTATAAATTACGACAAGAAAAACAGAGCATGGTTTTAATGAGCAAATTAAATTAGGCGAGATGAGTTACGGCTACATGGTATAATTAGAGTTGGTCCCACAATATTAATATGATTATTTTCGGTTGGCACGCGATGCGGATATGCACTTTTTCATTTACTTGCCGCTTAGTTAATCCCAATGAATAATGGAATGCAATTTAAATCTCATTAGTCATTGTCTGGTGCACCATAATTGCGACACAATGACCCTTTTTTTCCTGCGGCCTGCAAATTATGAAATAAGGCTGCATCCTCCCCCTGCAGATGCTGCAGCGGAGGGCGAGCGAGGTTGAGAAGGAATCCCGTGGTGCTTTATCCTGCTCGCCGGCCGCGCCGACAAAACAGCATTTTAAACAGATGATTTCTTCCCAGTGTTCTTTTCTTCTTTTGTATGCTCAAATATAAAAGCTATGTGCGTGGAATTTATATTTTTCGTGCGCGGGCGCGGTCGATAATATGTATGCACGCCCTAATGTGATAAGTGTTTAAAACAGAAATTGATAAATGATATCGCATAACTTATAATGATTAATTACGCTGTGGCACAGTGCATGAGGGAGGAAATTCGCATAACTTCCAGCCATGCAGATGCGCGCGGACGCGTTGAATATATTGCAAATTGCATTAGCATGATTCGCGTTTGCGTCGCATCGCATTTCTTAATCTATGACATTTCCTATTACATTCAAAACTAATGTAATGATTATATATATCGCTACAGGCCGCATACGCCGCATATGTAATAGTATGTAAAGCAAAGTTCATGAAAATATACCATCAGCAATATGTATCGATTCGTTTTTTATTTGACGTGTCCATTGAAATTGGAACAAACAAATATGGGTAGAAATCAATAACAGCTAATAGTAGAATTGTTTTTCAATTTACACACAGCCAGGTATTTTCATTAATCAACATATTCTCTCATTGATGATATGTAATTAAATATAACAAGATTAATAAAGAATGAATTCATATATGGTTCTAAAATTGAACGCTAACGGTAGCTGAAATACGTTGACGCACGAGTGCGGTTGAAGCGTTTAAGAGCATATCATCGTTTCATCTCGATTCATGCATAATTAAGTGCGTAATCGATTGCGAATGAAATCTCCGGCCATATTTAACCACGGGCCCTCCAGGCATTCCAGAATTTCAAATCTGCACAACTCCCCAAACACTCATTCTCACGATTTGATTAGATTCCGACTGGCAAGAGAGCAATATATCTGTTATTTTTCCCCCACGAAATGAAATCCTTAATTATTTTATGATAATTTAGCGTGGCAATAAAGTGTTTCAAGCGCGAATTGTCATTCGAGCACTTCATTAATTACGTATATATCACTTGGCTTCTGCATCAGCGCAACCGTAATCCGAGCCGTGCCCGAATAATAAGAGAAGAAGTGCGACAGTAAAACAATTTCGACGCGGTGTCTTTATAAGCGATATAATAAAACCTCCCCATCAGCTAGCTGCTTCTGCTCTCCCCCGAACGAGCCGCGGCGCTATATTATTCAGGCATGACAAGTACAATCTTCATAAATTAGAGCGCAAAACATAGTCGCGAAGCGGGCGGACGGGCGAACGGGTGGGTGTCGCAAGTCGTCTCTCAGCGTGCCCTCCGTGCGAATGGCAGCAATACAGTAGCGAGGGCGGTAGTAATCCATTTAAATTTGCGCTCGCCGTGCACAATTTGTAATTGAAATGTTATAGAAAAAGCCCAGCCCTGCGCGTCATAAATAAATTCGTGCAATTTAAGCCATCATAAACAGAAATTTCTCGTGCTCGCTTAACACGTCCGCAAGTCATTAACGGGCGCGTGCGCCCGCCACAAATCTTGCGTTCGTTCCCAACCCCCCGTCCGCAAAACTGCCACCAATTGCTGTTGTTATAATTTCTCGCGATTTCGCACGCAATTAAATTACCCCGCGTGGGCGAAATATTTGCGAACGTGGATGAAAGCATTAATTTTGCGCACAGATGAGGAAATGTAATTTGATCTGCGCTGAAATGATTTTATTGCGGTGCGAATTAGCGCGCATTGTGCGAAACAATAACGAAATTTATAATTTTATTATGCAAATAGGGGGAAATAAAGGGGATTCATAATGGACAAAGAAAATAAACCAAATAATAATGTAATTAGGTACATAATATAAATCAGTTTGATGTTGGATATGATGGTAAACAAACCTGCGAATGATATGGCGATAGCGGTAATCGGCAGGGCAACAAGAGTGCCAGCGCCCGAGTACTCGGAGGCGGCGAGCGCCACCAGCACGATGCCGCCTAATGCCCAATGTGTACACACGCTGCCGTAACTCTCGATGGCACTCATCCCGTTCGTTGTCGGCGCCACGTGATGATGTGATGTAACATTCACGATCTGCAACCAATTTCCATCCCCCGCCGCCACAACAAAAATAACATCATATTCGTATCCGGTTGAAAATTGGCCTTGCGAGCACGAAACTAATTTAATATAATCATCATGCTTGCCCTACTGTACGCCAGCCCAGGTAAATTAAATTAACCTCCGCGATGACAATGCAGTTGAATTTCAATTAGACGCACCGAAAACGCATTTTCTTAGTTTGTTTGTACTCATATCGATTTTCTTTTTCTTTTACTTATTGTCTTGTTACTTATTCCACTCGAGTAGTCATGACAACTGGTTCAAACAAATTTCTATTGCATGATTGCAGTAACGCGATGGTACATGCGGTTCGCATACAAATCGCTATTTACCACTTACCGCTGGTTAGACGAACGAACGTGTGCGCGCGTCTTATGTGAGTGATGTGCATACACTCTGATGATGCATCGTCGTATTCTGTGGGGGTGGTGGTGGTGGCGGTGGTCGGTGGAAGGAAGGGAAGATCTTCGACACGGGGAAACGTATAGTAATGCGTATGTTGGACGGACCGAAAGGGGGTTGCTTTCCGACGCGAATGTGATGCGGCGCGAATGCGTACTGGCGGCGGTGGCGGTGGCGGTGGCGGCGGATGAACGTGAACGGACGCAGCTCGCAGGCGCGGTCGCATGACTTTTCCGAGCACTTTTCCACCCACTTCCTTCTGTAGCGCGCACACCCCGCTGACGCTCTCTTCGTCTGGTCGCGGGGCGGCGGTTTGGGGATGGTCTGTGTGTGTGTGTGCGCGCGCGTTCATTTCACGTCGCTAGTGTTCTTTCCGTGAACATTGTTCGCTGCCGGAGGGGGTGGACGGATGGTGGACGACCACCGCCGCCGCGTGTTATTCAATTCTGCAATCTAGCACCGCAGTGCGATTGGTCGATAGTATCGCATAACGCAAGCGCCGCGATTTTCCATTTCGGACGCGAATGCATTTCACCTCCGCAGCGTGCGGAGTGGGAAAATCTTCAGGCCACCGTCAGTATATACGCACATCATGAAATCTTCAAAACGCTGCTAAGTGAATTGATCTCGGCCATGTGTGCGTGCCGCCGATGGCAAATCTAATTTATTTCCCATCTGTCAGGAGCGGAAATAGGGGTATTATTTTATATATGCTTTAATATTTTTCTGTTTATTCATTATCAATGGTATCATAAACTATGTTGTTGTAATTAATGGTTTTTCCATGGTAAATAAATTATTTTGAATCATATTGGTGAAGATTAATTATATTTTGGAAACGGAAAGTTTGGGCATTTATCCAAAAGTCAGCAAAGGCGAACAACGACACTCAAAAGAATTACGAAGTTATCGAATGAAATAGAGCTATTTTTACGCATTCGCCCGAATATGATTTATGTTTTCACCTGGATCGACCTGAAATCGATGGGGCACGAGCGCGCGCGCGCTCTTTCGCTCGCTTCGATGCTTCGATGCGCTCAAACCAAACGCAACTTGGCGAACTGTAAAAAATGATTATATTTCATAGCCGAATCGAATCGAACATTCTACTATACCTCATTGTCTTTCCCTGACGTTGAACATGCTTAGAAAAATACTATATCATAAAATCAAATCGAAATTTTAT
>JARJDR010017889.1:0-15735 GCA_030264135.1 Myllaena sp. GC000078 | reverse complement strand
GATGAAGACAGCCTGCTCTTCGGCAAGCTGCCGCTGTTATCAAACGAGAGTGTTACATTGCCGGTACGTGATAGTTTGCCAGCGAACAACGCTTTCACATGCGCATTCTGCGAGAGGCGCAGCGTTTCGATCACTTCCGGCGGGAGAAAGTCGCGATTTCTGTCGGGCATTTCGCGCGCATTGTACGTCACTTTGCCGGCGTAATGCGAGATGGCAAACTCTGTCGCAGTGGTTGGTGCAATATGCGTGCGAGTCGGATTCTTAAGATAATCTGTAATATCTTGTTGATTGAGGCAAATTGAAATTGATACCAGCACACATACCTATGATGTATTCGCCTGTGTTGGCCATCCGTGAGGCATCATCAATGAGCGTCATCAGGCCATCTGACTTTCCCATAATCTCATCAAGCGTCGCCTTGTTATCGTAGTAGTGTAGTGGCGTGCATGGCACTTCCTCCTCGTTCATCTCGAGTGCCTCCCAAGCAAAGACACGCTGCACAAAGTGGTAGTGAAGTTGTTCGTTCAAACAGTTGACGAACAACTGCGTGAGGTGATTCTGCTTGAAGCATTCGAAACCGTAGATGTCCAGCAGACGCACCGAGAATTTTTCGCCACTAAACCAACAAATGGTTCAAGATTTATCCATAATCGTAATCAAAACAAAAGACTTACAAAATTGCCCGACCAAATGATAGCTTATGATTGATGACGCTGATAAGAAAATCCACCACGCGTGAGTATAACGTGTTTGCAAGCACATCTCTCGCATCACGCGCCTCATCACAACTATGCCGCCTTCGCACCGCGGTGCCCTTCTTAATAAGACAGTAGTTTGTCAGCGCCCAAACAATTTTCTTTGCGTCACATTGCAACAACTCCGCCACAGCATTGACCGTCTCTTCGTTTTCGATCTCAGCGACACCGCCAGCGGACTCCGCCTGACGGAAGCGCGTATCGCCCACAATCAGCACAGCCGCCATGATGCGTTTCACCACCTCGATCTGCTCCGCCTCGAATTCAAACATGCGCAAGACCTCCATCATATCCGCCCATTTGGCGACATTCTCCTCGGCGTTATCACGCGGCCGGTTCTTCGCCGCGTTCACGTCGGCAATGCGCAGATAGCGATACTTCCTTCCCGGAAGTAGATGGTACTTGGCTAGATTGTCCTCGGCCGCTAGTGCATCGTAGGCGTAGTAGAGCGCATGGTAGTTGGCCTGTGTCATATCGACGCCGGACACGCGCCATTTCTCCAATTGGTACATGCCGATAATGGCGCCCGACACTTTTCCCGTGGAACCAAAGGTAACCGTCGTTTTCAGGACGCAGCGCGTTGAATCCGCATTGTAGGGCGTCGACGCATGCGTGAAGGCATGAATGAGTTGCATTGCGCGCCGGATGCGCCCGCTATTGATGTTGTCATTGCGGCCGACGTACAGAAGATGATCGAGGAGATGATTGAAATTGGTGGTCTTACCCGAACCACTCTCACCACCCAACACGATGTTTTGCGGGATGCATTGGTGCAGGGCGTCTTGATAGGCACTCTCCGCGATCGCATAGATGTGCGGGGCGTTATCCGAACGCGATTTACCATAATACCGTCGGTGGACTTGTTCGCCGTAGAGCCCGCACTGCGGTTCGTTGGGATTCAACACGAGGAGCAGGTTGCCGATGAAGGTATGAAACTGTCCACATTGCATGCGTGCTTCCAACTCGCTCAGGCAACGTTCTTCGTTTACGTGGTCCAACGCGGCGAGATCTTCGACAAGCATCCTCTGAAAGTCGTCATCGCGCGACTGCTTGTAGCAGTTTTTCAACACCAATGTTGTATTCAACGGCTGTTGCACACTGCGACGCGACAGTTCGGCCAGTAATAATTTTATCTCTTGTGATAACTACAACAATTCCAGCGTAATGACGATGATAATAATAAAACTACAAAAAATGACTAACATGATAATTGTTCTCGGGAACCTGTTCGAGGAACGGATGCTCGATGATCTCCTGAATGAACGGCCGATGCTCGGGATTCTTGACCAGGCACTCGGCAACGAAATCGTTAAACGGCTCACTCCAATTCGCGGGGCGATAGAGCGTGGGCGGCGGATTGCGCACGATCTGAAACATGGTGCGGGTCGGATGCGCGCCCGCGTTTGGCGCACGTCCATCCCCCAGCTCGATGGCGGTGATGCCGAGCGCCCACACATCGGCGCGATTCCCATAGCCGCTCGCCTCGTCCGCCGGAGTGCTCGCCACCACCTCGGGCGCCATCCAGCACGGCGAACCCAAGCAAGTGTCGCTCTTGCCAAACGTCGAGCTCAGATGACGCGCCAGCCCAAAGTCGGCGAGTTTCACCTCACCCTCTTTGGTCAGTAGAATGTTGCTGGCGCGAATATCGCGATGCATCACGCGCGCCGAGTGCAGGTGCTCAACGGCTTTGATGGTTTCCTTTAGGATATGCGCGATATGCTCTTCGGATAACCGTCTATTGCATTCCAGCAGGCCGGTGACCAGATCGATAACAGCGCCACCTTCGCACAACTAACCGGAAGTCAATTACGATGAAGAATGGTGGGTGAGACTATTAAGTACATACTTCCATAACAAACCACACGTTCTCTTCGGCGCTATCATTGCGGTCAAACCGTTTGAAGATCCCATAGAAATCGGGAAGGTTTGGATGTGTTGCATGCTCTTTGAGAATGCGGTACTCTTCCTGGATGTAGGTGAAGTTGTCGTGTGCGATGCGCACAATTTTAATCGCAACCCGTCGATTATTATTTAACGTATCGAGTGCGCCATACACGCTGCCGCATATACCGATCGCGATGCATTCGTCGTCAAGCACAAAACGATCCGCCGGATCGGGCAACTCTTCAATTTGCAGTTTCGAAAGCATTTTGCACGCGCTGACGGCTTGCGGAACACTGAATTCGGTTCAGCTAGGATTCTAGGATTCGAGGAAGGATAATTTAATTAGGCACTGCTAGGACTTCGTATAATGCGTCCTCGACCTCGCCATTTGTGGTTTCACACGCTTTAATTCCATTTATTTCGTTAGTGTTAGTACATTGTTAAATAATGGTCTGGATAATACTGATCAACATGTATCTCAAGCAATAATAGCAAAGGTGGCTTAAAAATAAATCAGTCTAGTAAGTCTATTTCTAATTATTTGCCCGCTAATAATAAATTACTTACGTATTAAATAGCAATTATTTACATTAGCTTTACATTAGGCATAGATAGGTATATTGTGCTCGGATGCATGGTGCATGGGCGCAGCATAAACATTGCAAGCGTATATTTCGTGTCGAGTGTGTGTGTGTCGTTAAAATCTGAGAGGAAAGAGTGCCTGGGAGAAATAAATAAGGTATAAAACGGGTTGTCAATAAATGCGATTCGCTGTCGGCATGTCACGCAGCATTATGATTGCGGCACACACAATTTCTCCTTTTATTAGCATACGGCGTCGTCCGTCGCGTCGCGTCGCATGTCTATCAAAATCCATCGTCTCTTCAGCGTGCGCGTGCTCATCGCAAGTTATTACAAATTTTACGCTACATAATGCTCGCGCATCATCGAATAAATAATCATTATCGGCGCGCCGATGCGCATAAATATCCCCATATAGAGAAAGGAGACGCATGTGGGATATATGTGTGTATATCATTATTAATACGACGCTAAAACAACCAACGATGGGCGAAAATAAATAAAAACTTAATTAAGTTGTGTGCGCGCGTGTTGCGTTTCATAAAAATTGCATATACAAATATTTACAGCGCTCTGTCGTCGTCGATACCCACCCAACAATAATAATAATCGGAATGCGTACGCGGCATAAAAATCCTTTAATTGCGGGCTGCTGGGAGAGAGCTCGCGGGCTAATTGCAAATGCTCTTCCACTCCTCCACGACGCACGTATCGCACTCGACCTTGCAGCACCAGATGAATTTGCAATTGCAGCGCTCGATGCGGCGCTGGCGCACGTACGTATAGCCGCGGCCGCAGCACAACGACGAGCAGTTGTCCTGCGCCGTCGAGTTGCGCGTGCACTCGCGTCCGGCCGTGCCGATGACGTCCAGGCGCGGATCGCTCTCGCAAAAGTTGGGCGACTTTTGGTAGTAGAGCAGATCGAAGGCGAGCGCCCGCTTGCCGTTGCGCCGCCGATGCTGCTCCTTGCCGCCATCGTCGCCATCGCCGTCATCATCGCCGCCGCCGCCGAGCGTCGACGGTGAGGAATTGTTGTTGTTGACGATCCACTCCTTGCGCTTGCGCGCTTTCAGCCGCTTCTTGCGCGACGACGTCTTCTTGATGCTAACCGGAAACGAGTCGGCGATTAGATAGGAAAACGGGATGGATTCGGCTTACATTTTGAACGAATCGGGCTTCTCGTCACCGGTGTTGTTCTGGTCGACTAGCACCGCCGTGCGGAAGCGCTCCTTGAGCACCTTGCCGACGAGCCGCATGTCGGGCGTGGAGCGCCAGCACGTCTTCAGCTGGCAGCTGCCCGACATACCGTGGCACTTGCACTGGATGTGCATGTTATTTGCGACCGCCTAGACACAATTCAGCGTCGAATCAATTACGCATTCGATGAGAAGCAAAGGACCACACATCAAGCACACGCGGGCATGCAGAGCAAATAATGAGATGAGATGTAATGAGGAACAAAACCGAACCGACACGCCGGATTGTGAAAACAATCGTTTAATGGCGTTTTTTTATGCGTGCAATTTGGAGGAAACAAAAAACGGCTGCGGCGCGCGGCGGCGCCTTTGATGACGACAAAACACCCTTTCGCCCCTCTGCCGCCCGTGTGCTAATTTCGAAATGCGTTTCCCATTATTATCGGCAAATCGTCATCGCGCTTTCAGCAACATTTCCAAAGGCATATATGATACGAGTTGAGTGTCCGATACGATTGTGTTGCCTGCCTTTTGATATAAGCTAACAAGAGGAATATGACGGGCTGGCGTTGGCGTTATCAAGTCGTCATCATCGTAATGCCATAAACGCGACGTACATACATGGGATACCGCGCCGCGCACTTAGAGACGACGAGCGTATTGTTTGATGTTTCCCTAAACGTTCTTCCTGCCCATACAGTTATTCATTCATTGCCATCGCTGACGCGCGACGGAAATTGTTTGGGAAGCAGAAAGAATAAAAGATGTACGTACGACGCGTCCAACTTGATTGTTGTGCGCATTCACGCGCGACTGTAGATCGGCGGCGTTGTCGCGCTCGTCGAGCAGCGTCTTGGTGAAGCGCATGCCGTACTGCAGATTGTGCGAGCATCCACCCCACTTCCATGGCGCCGCCGTCTCCGATGAGCTGCCGCCGGTGCTCCCGCCGAGCATCGCACGCATGCGATAGCTGCGATGGTCGCAGCCGCAGTTCACCAACCGCCCCTGCGAGCAGGCGCGCGCCACCGCAATGGTCGCGCCGGCAGCGCTCAGCGCGTACGCGAATGCCGTTTCGCGATAACCTGAAACAGAGCAATCCAAGTCATAAGCGGAATAATTAGGCCGACCACTGTCGCCATGTTTCAATTCTAATTCTTGCGCACACTTCTTGTCAAAGTCGCGCAGACCGCGTTTTCGTGGAAGCGCGCCCGTAATTACAATTCGCTTGCTTCCCGGACACGATCACAGGCATAATTACGCAGTTGGTTATGAATAATTGCTAATTATCTACGGCGAATCGCGGTTGATCGCCGCAAAACGAGGCCCGACAATTTCATCACATTATCGCCGGAGTGATATTGTAATTTATGCCAATCGCAAATGCGACAGGCGTAATTACGGGCAACTAATTAAATCCGCGGTGGCGGTGGCGGTGCCATCGATGTGTATCAATCAGCCGCGCGCGCGATGGTGGTCTAAATAATTATGCCGTACGCCGAGCGCATTTTATATGTCTGATGCCATTTGCCCATCTACGTTCGCAGCCATCCGCGTAGCGCAGCGTTTATCTCTTCAGATTGCGCAAAACCGACACGTCTGTTGCTTGCTGCTGTTGCTGCTGGGATGATGATGATGCACTCAGCTTCTCTTACGCCGCTTTGATTTTGATAATTCAGCGCACGCATGTTTTTTCCTCTCTTCGGCTGCGGCTGCGGCTGCGGCTTCATCACGGCGCATTAGAGCAAACAGACACACGACCACTAAGTACAGCATGCGCGCACATGGGCACATACGATCCCGTAAACAGTGATAATCTTGTTTTGTTCCATCGCGTTCGTCTGCGACGTGGATATATTTCTGATCTCTGCGCGCGATGCTCGCTGCCACATTTGTGCGCCGTCGCCGACGTGCGTGTTTTTCGTCAACCTATATTACATGCGTTTTTCTCGCCATCGCCATGTAGCGATTTGTAATCCCTCATCACGCGATGGAAATAATAAATAAAACGACTCGCGGGAGGCGCGGAGCAGGCCGCATACGTATAATTGTATTGCGTTTCGATTTAGGTATGCGCGTAATTTATGCATTTCACATCCGACCAATCAATCGAGCGTGTCGTGCGACGCACAGGTGCATGGCAATTACCTGCGCCTACCAATGAGCTCTCCTCGCACGAGGCGACGATTAATCTTTATTAAATGCCCGATGCGCAATTCCAACAGCGCCATAATTTGCCGTATAAATCCGACGACGACCAAAAAAAAAATGACGACTGACATTTGCATGGGGCTCGTAAAATTAATAATAATTTTCATTAGCCGCGCATAATTTACTGCCCGGGTGCGCGCCGAACGTACTCAGTAAGTTGAACAGTTGCTCAAATCGCTGTTAGATGGCGCATGGTGTAGCGTTCCGATGAATAAATTTCAATCAATCGCAATCGGCATAGATCCGTTCGTTCATTTGTCCGTTCTGTCCGTTCATCTGCGATTAGCAACGCATTGCAATGCGCTTTCCTTCACACCACCCATATCGAGCGGTGTGAGAGGTGAGAATACATCCGTCGACATCCATAAATAAAATAAATCACAATTAAATCCTCCACTACTGGTGAGGAGCTATTTCGTTCCGCCGCTCACACTCGGTGACTGTGCTGCTGTTGTCTGTCGCTTTGGTTTAACACGATTCGTGGTACACTACGGATGTTCTCTCTTTCGTTCTTGTTCTCTCGAGTAAAGCGCACCATTCGTTACGCTGCATTTTGGGTGGCAAAAGGGTGGCCGCACAATGGAGACGAACATTAGGCGCTCATCCATTCGGTGGGCTTGAGCGATTATGAAAAGCGCCTCGAAATAGAGCTGTCATCGACACCGTTCAGCGGGCACACACCTGGGGGGGCATTGTCCATTTACCTACCTTTCTGCAGCAGTGAACTGGCGTAGATGTTCTGCCGATGCGCCAAATTGGAGCAGTTCCAGCGATGGCCGTGGAACTGATGCTGGCATTCGCGCAGCGCATCCTGCACGCCCGCGAGCGCGACAACGGTCACATCGGGCTGCCGATGGCAGAGTGCCATCTGATTGCGTGTCAGCCCCGAGAGCGTCCGGCAGACGGTCGCATCCTTTGGCGGCATCAACGGCAGCGTCGATTGCTGCAGCAGTGCCATTTGCTGGCTGTATGTCGAGCGCCCGCCACCACCACCGCTGTTTCCGCTTCCGTATGCGGTCGTTATCTTAGCCAGGACTCTTAAACAAATCCATCGACGAGATGGTTAGCATTTGGGTTTTTGTTTCTCTCTTTTGCTAAATTAATGCCGAACAACGATTTTCACACGGGACGGACATTGGAATCTCGAAATGGTACGAATGCGGAGCATTTTTAATTCGAATTAAATCGACGCTTAATACGCTGGTCGATCGCGCGGTATGCGTGGTATGCGCGCCCATGGCCGATTGCATTTTTTGGGAACACGACCGTGGCGCGTTTCACATGATGAGATATGTCCGCCCCGAAAAATTCATCAACAAAATGCTGTCGCCTGTTGCTGCTGCTCCTGCTGCAGCGGTTGAGAGTGGAGGGAAGAAGGGTGGGATGTTATTAATTGAATGCTGCACGCGCGAATTTATACGTATGCAAAAACCGCCATTAAAGGACGGACGCGCGCTTCTCACGGCATCGCTGCGCGAGACATTTTATGCCACTTTTTGTGCGTCAGGAATGCGCGTTTGAATTTAAATAATTTGATTATACCGGACTCGCGCGCAATGAATATTTATCAAGTTGAAATTTCAATCAGCCGAACGCGAAAAACAGAAAAAAAACACTTTTACGGCCGCACTTTATCGTTATTAAACGATGTCACAATAAGGAAATGCACTTTGATTAAGTTCGCGACGGGGATTGGAATACTTGTATGCAAGTAGTGTTAAGCGATGAGGCTCACCGTATTTCGATGTAGACGAGCAGGAGAAGCACGCTCACGAAGAATGCAAATCTGATCATTTTTCATGGCTATTTGCACATGTTATCCGTTTTGTTGTTGTTGGTTTCTATTTGGAGGGATGTCAGTAATCACACGTCCTGCATCACTGCGAACTACACTTGTTGATTGGCGTTTTGTCCCCGGATAACAACAACTGAGGAATCACCACCGGTGGCGTCGTCGTCGTCGTCGTGGTGGTGACCGTACGCGGCGCATCCGTATTTGTTGAAGCACACACCGCCTTCTCTTCCTCTTCTTCTTCTTCTTCTTCTTCTTCTTCCTCTTCTTCAACTGGGTGGTGGCCAACTTCAACCTCTCCGCACACACTTGCACGCCCGCGCACGCGACGACAAACACTTGCGCATCAAAAGGTGGAGAAAGAAGTGGTGTGTTGTTGGATGATCGACACACTCGTCCGCGACAAACGTCGATCTAAAACGCGCGTTCGGTCGTCGTCCATTCACGACTCGCGGCTGAGTGCGGCGGCGCTATAGACGGTAATCTCGACGCAATGATGCTGCTGCTGCTGCTGCTGCTGCTGCTCGCGGGGCCTGGCTGCTGCTGCTGGCTGCTCTGTGGAGGGGTGGTTTTCGTACCAAATAAACCGAGAATGATTGGAATCACATCACAAACATACGCCAGCCTTTGTGTGTATGTGTACGTGTGTGTGTGAGCGAGTTGTACAAAAGGGTTGCAGTTTCAATTTGGTGGATGTAATCCATCCAACCGTTTGCATCATTCAAAAGCATTATCATTATCTCTTTTGCGTTCATCTCCATCCACCGAGGCGCACGTGCATGGTTGGAGGCGGGGAGAAGAAGGGCGTGCGCTATATTAGAAAACCAAATACAGACGTACGTTGTTTTCAGCGGTTTTCAGTTTCAGTGCCAACATCAAAGGAGCCAACCCTTTCCAATTACTTCGCCCGCATGCCTATTGCTAATCTCGCCGCTCTTTGTCATCGTGCGCTCGTTTTTGCATTTCACTTTTTAAAATTCATACAAACTGCTGCTGCTGCTGTTGCTGCCGATGATGATGGTGATGATGATGATATGGAAGGAGGCGCACGCGAGGAGACCTCACACATAATAAGTTATCATTAGGCGCTGTGCTGGTTGGATTTTGCATCGGCCAACGCCGAGGCCAAGGCATAATCTGATTTTTGAATACATACCCACCTCATCTTACAGCTTAAGTATATGTTAGGCTGTGCCTGTGCCTGCTGCTGCTACGGCGTTGCGTTCGTTGCGCATGTTGGTATTTACCTTCATCATTTTTTCCTTCTCCACCTCCTACTTCGTCTTCTTTTTTCTTTGTGTGTCCCTTTCCTCCACCTATGGATGCGGTTGCATTGGATGTCTCTCTCCCTCTCTTTTTGTCCGTTTGAGGAATTCTGCGATTCGTCGCCGCTGACCGGCCAATCGCCGATGAGAGCAGCCCCAGCCCCCGGTACAAAGCACATTTTCGATTATTTTTTGCGCTGTATGATTGATGGCGCTGTGGAAATGATTTTTGCGACGAAATGCGTTTTAATAATGCCCGTGAGCAATTGCATTAACTTAACAACCACCGCAACAACGACAACAACAAAAAATAAACGGGGAGAGAAAGGTCTTGACGACAAATTGATGAACATCGTGCACGCGGCAGCTCGTTCATCATTCATTTTCACGGCGCATCACATTCGAATTAAATGGCTACAAGTGTCATTAAATCACGAACGATAAACACACGCGCGGCACTGATGGAAGTGATTAAGTGAGTGTCGAGTGATGGCGTTGCGCAGCCTCTTGACAAATTGCTGGCTGCGCATTGTCAAAACAATCGATTTCAAAGAAGCGCTTTTATTTGGTAAACACAAACCAATGCGATCAATCACACAACACCGCTAAACGTTATTACGTTGTAATCAGTGCACATCGATGAGGTGTTGCAGGCGTTCGCGCAGCAAGTGCAGCAATTGCACCTGCTGCGCATCGCTCATGTTTGCAATGCGCTGGAAGAGCAGCAGTGTCGCATTGCGCTCATCCTGCGCCCGCCCGACAAACGTACCAATATACACATTGAGGAACACAATCATCACCAGCTGACAGTCGAAGCGGTCCATAATACCGCCATGACCGGGCAGCGTCCCACCAAAGTCCTTAATTCCGCACGCGCGTTTAAAACCCGATGCAAAAAACCCCCCGAAAGGAGCCACCACACTACCAAACACCGCCAACCAAAATGTATGCACCAGAATCGGATAGGTCTTCAGCGACCAGTCGCCCCATAGTTGATACTCATGCAATCTGAAAATGGCGTCCGGCACACATCCTTCCTGCGGCACAATGGCGACACTTCTTCCACCACCATCGCCCCCATCGGCAACATGAGCAAACTCCACGGGGCAGATCAAATGCTCGCGATCCAGCAGCGCATAGCTCACCGCGCAACTAATCACCACGGTGAAGACACCCGCGCCCACGAAACCCTCCCACGTCTTCTTCGGCGACAGCGCAATCAGTGGCGTGCGTCCAAAGAGCATGCCGCACACGTACGCCATGATATCATTGCACGTGATGGTCGTCACGCAAATGATGAACCAGATGACGCCCTGAAAGACGGTGCGCGCAATGAGGCAGGACTGCGCAATCACCACCAGCGACACCACCGTCGTCCACGCCAAGAGGCTAAACTGCCGTCGAAAGTGCTTCCGGTGCAGATGCAGCACAAACCAGACAACGCCCAGCAGGTACATGCAGAAGCAGATGAACTTGTAGTGCGCCGCAATGACCTGCAGCACGTCGCCATTGTCGCCGCTGCCGTCGGCGGAGGGTGTGTAATGCGCGAGCAGATTGTCGCACCAACAGTAGACGAGCGCACAGGCGAGAAAGTAATTGGTGTTGTGGCGGAAATCCACCGCGTAGCGATCGTAGGCGATGGCCATCAGTTCGCGCAGGCACGCGATCTGCGCCATGAACGTGGTGAGCAGCAGGAATACGGGGCCGGCGTGCAGCAGCGCTACGAAGGTGGCGAGCAGTACGCCGCCGACGCAGGCGCGCTTTAGCACCGCCTGCGTGCCCGCTGGCAAGTGCGGAAAGAGTACGTTTGCGCTGCGATTGCGCTTTTTCTTCAGCATGATGTTGGTGGATGCAGTGACTCGCAGGAGACTGTCACAACAGAGTGATCTGGAAGAGAAAAACTCACCATGCTTAACACTTATTAACATTCATTTATGTGCGGCTATTGTCAACACACACAGACACACCTCCAACGTAAGGTATTATTATCCACCTGCAATCGATTAGCATAAGTATTACGTATTGTTTGTCAGTGCATACGTAATCCATTGCAATGAATTGCATGACAAAAACAAACTGAAATTTTCTATAATATTTGTAGTAATGATAACTGTTATTTTTAGTAAGCGTGCACCCGATAAACGCGTTGGTATGTGCGTGCGTAAACAAATAGCGCATACGTGATAAGGCACCGGCTTGTTGCATGCATATCCCGTTAGCACACGATTTGAGGCAATACATTTCAAAGCAATATGACACATGCTTATTGTTAGACAGACACTCACGTGTGACATTCGTCGATTTGCATGATTGGGCGATGTGTGGATGGTCTTCACTGCTGCAGCGCTTCATGTATACAGGTAGGTATGATTGCGGATAGAAGCAAATGAGTAAATGAATTATTTTTGTTGTTATTTTCGGCGCGTATCGATACCGCGTACCGCCGTGTAAAGAGCAGCGACACAGGGCGCGCTGTCAACGCGTGTTGACAACGCGTTAATGATTTTGAAAAAACGCGCACGCGAAAGGAGCGCACGAAACAGATCGACTGACTTGACTGCGTTTGCATTTGCGCATGGTAGCAGCACTAAGGTCGGCCACCGGCGATGATGATTCACACCGCGCGAGCGCGCAACGCACGCATTTGATTCAATTAGCGTCAATTGATAGCAAGTAGCATACAGCCATCCAAATACAAACTCAAGTGCGTATCAAAATTTACTTTCACTAAGTACTTACTCGTACGTTTAATGAAGCAAGCGTAAACTTAAATATACTTAGTGCGCGCACTTATTCACCTGCTGTATCGATTCGTCGACGAAGGCCGCACTGATTGTAGTAAGTTAATAATAACCCATAATGCGAACAGCGCATGCAAGGAAGCAATGAGTATGGGTGGTATTTGGTGAATGTCAACTATCTAATTACGTTGGTAGGTGGAATCGATAACCGCCGCCGCCACATTATTCCTATACATTTGCAAAACTGAATTTCATTCCGGCCGTGTTGCCATTTGTTGGTTCACGCATCGTCTTTGCACAAAGACGATTTATCGCCTTGCGCCCGTCGCACAATGCTAATGCGCTGCTGCGGCAAATGTAAAAACAAACGATTACAATCGGTTCGACACTCAATCATGCGCCGATTAGTTGAGCATCACTTTGCGCAATGCACAATGGCGATTAGGCAATCACATATATGCCTTGGGTGGGTAGGTAGGTATATGCACGCATGCGGACACGAATTAGGTATGCCCAATAATGCTAATGCGCGAGCGACTTTGGCATTGTACATTTCCCACGGCCTTCAAAGACTATGTTGCTCTGCACAGTCAACACCACCACCACCAACGTCACCACCACGAGTCGATAAAAGCTTTTCACGCTTGCGCATACCATCTACATCATCATCATCATCATCATCGTCATCGTCATCAACAGCAACAGCAACAAGCAAGCGCATGAGAGAAGGTGACGAGCAAAATATGGCTGCGTTTTGTGGTTGATAATACGATGGGATGCGCTGATGTCTCAATATCCATTCTTCTGCGCCTATTCCATTATTATTAGTCCGGGGCGCTGGGTATTAAGTGGTGTGTAACCACCGATGACGAATATGAACGACGATGACGCTTCGTGGAAATATTGCAATTTTATTTTATAATTACCTGGGAAAGTTGACGCCTCTCTTCTTCTTCAGCAGACGTGCGCTGACCGATGGAATTAGTTATCGCGTCGAGTCGATCTTAAGCAGTGATGTTGAACTTTTTCCGCTTCGCATTGTCATCGGCATTAGGTAATGAATCGATGAGAAAATCGAAGGCCTATGTAAAATGGCATCATTGCAGAGAAGGTGTTTGTATTTTGTAATTGCTGGTGCGCGGGGTGAGGTGAGGTGAGGCGGACGGGACGGATCAATGTGTGAGGTCCTCGACGGCAACGGCGGCGGGCCCAAGATTGCCCCGAAGAGAAGACGCGCACCAAAAGTTGGTAAAGGTAACGCCTTCTCGAAACACCTTCTCGTGCGCGGCGCACGGCGCGAAGAAGACGTATAGCTTGCATCTGCGGCCAACACCTCCCAAGCGCGAGAGTCCATCGGCAAGAAATAGCTTATAAATAAATTATGACAAAGGACAATGTGCAACCGAAAATAATGCGTGGCGCGCCCGGTTTCGTTGTTTACCATGTTTTTAACACCCATTTGCGCCTTAATTAAATCAGTGTGTGCCTCGGCGCTCTAAAACACATTCCAGCACGTTCAATGCGCAATTAGTGCATTAAAAATAATTACGTTAATGAGCAAATAAAACGGTGAGCGTGAAGGGAGAGAAACAATAAATTTCGAACCCTTTTAATAACGATAATTAGCCCGCTATTATTCTTTGGCGTGAGTGGAATTTGCATATGGAATCCGTTTTTATTTCGATTTAATTGCCGTTTATGCAGATGCACGCTTGATTCTTCCCAAACACTCGGTGTATGATGTGTACGAAAACCGAAGGGTCGGCAAACAGCTACAAGTTAATGATTACAGGCCACTTTTGATGGCTTCATTATTATCACTGACCTGCCCATTATATTACCTACCTGCTGGGCGACGCCGTCGCCGTCGCCGTCGTGGCCGCACACGCACACGCACCCAAGGGGCATAATTTACGAAATTTTCAGCTACCACACAAACAAAAGGCCACAGTGCACGCGTGCGCTCCTCGCGCATTAGCCACCCGTACGTGTGAAGAAGCGCGGCCTTACTCTTCGTCTTGTTCGTCCACAACATGTTATTATTCATACGCCATTGCTTTGCTAATAACTTATTTAGGAAATTTCTTCTTCGCTTAGCGTGATTTTTTCCCTGCGGAATTTATATGCCGAGTGCTTGGTCCGTTCGATACACGTGATTGATTCATAAATAAATAAATGCGTATATGGTTCAGTGCGTACCGCGCTAACGAGAAGCGAAAGACATGTTTTTAATGGCATTTGCACGGTGATTGAGAGCGCGTTACGTACACTATATAGTACGCATCATGCATGAAATAACTGCGCGCGCAATATACATACATATATAAATCCATGCGTCGTCGCTCCGTTCGCGCGCGTCGTGCATCGTTGAGCGCCAAATAAATTTTTAATTAAATTTATTAGCCACTCGATTTATCGTATTCTATAAATATCATCAAGTGTCTTGGCGATTCGCACACTCTCGGCCCGGCGGAATTTCAAGACGTACAAGAAGTGGGAGAAACGCAGGTGGCTCCCGAAATGTATGTATGAACCTATTAACCGTTAGTTTTTTCTTCTTCTTCTTCTTCTTTTTCATCTTCTTCAACTTTTGTGAGACCGATGGCGACGAGATGTAAGTACCTATATAGATCGAGTGTTGTGTATTAGGATGAAAAGGTAACAATATCACAATCGATACGTAACTCAAGTGTATAATCGGCTTATCCTTCTGTCAGTCACTGACATACACGCGCGCGCGCCGATCATCGATCGTTTTGTTGTTGTTCATTTAAGTTTAAGTAGTGATGAGCACGTTTTGGAAATCGATGAATGGCATTTAGATTTTTGCGTCCAGATACTACAAATCGATACAAATACGTTTGGATATTCAGCGCCAAAAACGGGGAGGGCTGGTGCACTTTTGTGCAGTTGTTGTTCATTTAAATCGAGATTTCCTCTTGAATTCGTTCGCATCAGCAGCGGAACAAACGGATTCCTCTTGTGCGCGCGCGCGCCGAACAATCAAATAGTAAATCGTGTGCTTGGAAACATAAAACACTACTCTACTTACGCCGCAACCGAATGATTTATGCCGCACCGCTTTTCGCTTTTAAGCGGGGCGATCGCATTGATTCGCAATTTGATAATTCGATGCATCGTCTACGTGCGCGCGCGTAATAAACTCGGGAAATATTGTCGCTCTTTCTGCTGGCCGAAGCGTGCGCTTAAAATATGGTAATACGATATAAATCACATAAAATACACTTCTTAGAGCGCGCGCAACGCAAATGGTGTGTATGTCGTACGTTATGTTTGACCAGCGCCAGCGTC
>JARJDR010017880.1:0-18692 GCA_030264135.1 Myllaena sp. GC000078 | reverse complement strand
AAACGATATCCGTTCTCTCTCGTTCGCACAGTATAAGTGAATGGCACTAACCTGTCAAACCTATCTCGATAAATTGCACCGACAGTACCTACCTTATAATAGTATATTTTGTACCTAGGGCGTGAAGTGAGGCGTTCCGGCCTGAAAGCGGAAACGCCGCACGAGCGAGTGTATCGAGCGAGGGCGCCGTGAAATTCCGCTTGAAGGCCGGATGCTACTTCACGCCAGTGGTGCAAACGCTATTTTTTCTACAATTCCACAAATTAATTATAATTGAATAATTAAAAATTATAAAAAATTAGCAATTTTTTAATGTTATGGTTGCATAACTTGCTGTCAGCGGGCCGAAAAGTAAAAAATCCAGGAAAGAGCCTTTAAGTCACATTATCACAAGGTTCATAGTTACAACTCACCATTCTAGCCCGCTTCGTAATTCCGACGGCGGCCATAGATGGCGGCCCTTAGCTGTTATATTTTATATTCAGATCACAATTAGATTGAGCGAACAAACCTCATTATAAATTTCAATTATATTTACAATAATAATTAAATAATTGTCACAATTTTTCAGGATATCTTGTAGCATGTAATTGTTGAATACCTATTATTTCATTCTAGCCCGCTTCGTGAATCCAACATGGCGGCCCTAAGCTGCCATCGTATGCAAATTGCAAGAAGACTAGAATCAGGAAAACGAACTACGTGCTGAAAGCAGTAGTGGGGGTTAGGTAAAAGATGGCCACCAGAACCTTCCCCCACTTTTCGTTAGTCTTCACTCAGTCGCTCATAGTCGGCTTAGGTNCGCTGCGCTGCCTTCAGCTGCCTTGCTCTTCGCCGCTGTCCACCCGCGCGCACTGCACATTCTAGAACTCCCCCACTCTTCGTTAGTCTTCACTCAGTCGCTCATAGTCGGCCTAGGTCGGCTCAGGTTGAATGTTTGGCGCCTTGGATGCGCAGTGGCCAGTGGCACTCACAGAACATATACAAAGAGCATTGTATGTATCTTGGCCAATCGCATGCTCAACTTACCTACGATGCGCAGTGCCAGCGCGTCGACAAGGCGCCGTTTTCAGACGTACCCCCACCACGCGAGTTCGTCCTCCTGATTCTAGTCTTCTTGAGCTCACTCAATGGATGCCGTATGGTTGTTGAGGTTATGTTATGACACTACTACAATCAACAAAATGGTCACATGACTAGAACAACCACTTTAGTTCCATTTTGTATGTGGTTTGACAGCTCAACGGTCATCGTTTCGGCGGTTCGGCGCGCCACAATTCTTTTGAAAACAATGCTAATTAAGATCAGAACAGTGCAAATCCCAACAACGTTCAAAATGTTTATTAATTTAATGTTATTGTCACGTGGTACAAGGATTATGATTTCACGGATAAGTCGACGAACGGCAGTGATGTTGTGATTTCACTATGCACGTGCAAATCGCGTCGGAACAAAATGGATCTAGCAGCTGCTTAGATAATCTTCATCTTCATCACTCAGCGAAGTGCATTCTATGGATTCTGTGTCCTGGAAGTAAACAGGGAAGAGTTGGGAAGAGTCTTGCAAAGGAATTCAATAAGGTAAAGTAATACTTTGTTTATTCATATTAAATTAAACAAATTTAACTTTACGAATGTTCTAAAACACTTGTTTCTCTATTATATATGATCTATACATACATTCTTATTTTATATTAAATTATTCATTGCTGGTAACAGTTGTTTAATGTTAGAAATTTAATTTCTAAATGAAAATGCAAGGGTCTTGCCATTCTAAAGCAAATGAAATGTATTCGTTTGAAGGGTAATTGTTAACAAAACCAGGCGTTCGAGATGATTGAACGGAAATTGCGATTTTCATACGGGTGTTGCTCTGAATTTTGCAAGATGTTACTTGCGAAATGCATGTATAGAAAGGTTTAACGAATATCACTCACACATGTCACTAACCATTTTCTCCATATCGATATCAGCCAAATCGGCAGCTTCGATCTGTCCGTTGGTCTTCGCCGGCTCGTCGACAGCGCTAGCTGCTTCGACCTCCATAACGGTGTCCGCCTGTTCTTGAACGCCCTCCGGTGGTGTCAGCTTCAGCAGTATGCCCTTGAGCGAGTCGTACACTTTCTTGAACGAATCGAGCGTCGTGAAGATGTTGCGCTTGTTGCCGGTGTGGTTCGTTCGCTTTTCGATGCTATCGTTCTCCATATCCTTAATCCATCTCTCGCACTGTTCCATGATTTCGTTTCGCTTAATATAAAAATGGGAGAATATCACATCTTTGAAACATGGACACGGGTTGGCGAGCTGCTCAAGCATCGCCCACCGCGTGGTCGCCTGACAGATGTTCGCGTTGTACTCCTTGGAGCTCTGCGTGCCGGCGGGCGTGCCGCGCGAACGCTCGTAACCCGGTTCATTGAAGTAGGGCTCAGGCACTAGGATCAGGGACTGGATCGAGACTAAGACTTGCAGAAAGCTGGAGGTTTGCGCGTTCCACTTCTCCTCCGGCCGGCCGTGCCATGTGTTCAACACCGAGAGGCACACTTTGCCGTCATTGTACAGATTTGGATTGAAGCGCACACTGTGATGGCCGGTTGTCTCCAAGTTAATCATCATCGGCGCAAGGGGATAGTCGGGTGGGAAGTACACGTCGAATTCGAAGCATCCGTTGGCGTACGGTGTGTCCGATGGTCCTGTGATTAAAACTTTCATGATGTCCAAACGGTCCGTGTCGCAGCGAACGAACACGGAGCTGCTATGACTGAGCGGAAGACTGGTGGCTAGAGTAACGGCCTCTTGCGCTAATCGCTTCACGCGCGCGGGGTGCGAGGAGTCACCCGCCGAACGCACATTGCCTTCGTAGTGATGCGAAATAACGAATTTAAAGCCGCCCTCGGGTACTTCCTGGATCATTTCAAACGTGTCTGGAATAGGAATTTGCAAGAGCGTTAACAGATATTACAATTGGTACGAAAGAAGTGCTTACCAAACTGCAATTTCTTCATTATCTTCATGTATTGTTCCTCCGGCGATATACTTAGCGGTCGATCGATAGCGGCATCTTTGGATAATTTTTCATCGGCTTCGATCAGTTTATCGGTGGCAATGCAAACTAATGTGGCAGTGTGCTGAATATCCGGCATCAACATCGCCAATCCTTCATCGCGCTCCATCTCCTCCAATTGCTCACCCGTTTTGTACTTGATTTTCATGCTCGTCGACTTGTTATTAACTCTAAAAGGCACACATTATAGTTTTCGCAAGATACAAGACATGAAACGCCGTTATGCAAAAAAATTAAGAAATAAAAAGAAATGATAAAAAAAACGTACTTCTTGGTACTTTTGGTATTTTGGGTCTGTGCTGACCTAAGTTTCGAGGCGTATGTATCCACGCAGGTTTTCATGTTCTTCAGTAGAATGTTGATGGACGGCTCTTTGCAGCCGGCCGGTGGAAGAAGCATTTTGACTAATTGTGAACTAACAGCCATCGCACGTAGTAACTCTAAGGCGGCTCGGTAGAGCGGAATATGGCGAGCCATATCCAGAACTGAAATGATAATCACCCTTAGCACATTTGATAATACTAAAGCAGTTCGTTGCATACCTGAATCGTTTCTTAAATAGGAACAGAGAGCCGGCAATAATGCGCTATCCGCTAACAACTCTTCGAATTGGGCCGGCAACACGGGCTGGCTCAGTTCGATCGTGTTCTTGCCCTTAGGATTTATGTAACTAGATAATACTTGCAATAACACAGTGACATGCTCCTCCTCGCTTCTTTGCTTCAACAAAGCTTGCTCCACATTCCAACTTTGTTGTGTAGATCCGGTACCAAAGCCAGTGCCTTTCGCCCAATACAATTGCCCTTTATCGTCTTTCGCCTTCTGATCTTTTTGCCCGGGACTGGCTTGCGTCTGGTGCGTGAACACCCCAAGACACGCCAAGAGCAAGTGGATGACGCCGGTTGATATACTCAAACGTCGCAGAACAGTACCGTCGTCGGTTGATAGAGGTGACGCGTCGTACAAACGCTTCAAAACTTCGAACGGTAGTGTCGGTAGCGAATCGGCGATTGGACTCTGGAAAATATCACCTCCCTCGCCATCATCGGTAACGCCGAGCACAAGCCGTAGTAGACCATGTGCTTTTTTCATATCCTTCAGGAGCACTTCAGCATAGCCCGGTAGTCGTAGGAATAGCCCAAACGCAGTTAGTGAATGCGCCGGTATATTCTGTATGGCAGCGGGTGACTTTGTTGGCGTGCTGGTAATGGCGTGCTCATCGATATCCTCGTAGATATCGTCGCTGCCGTCGACCTTGATCCAATCGGATTCGGTGGCGTCCACCATGGGTTTCTCGTGCTGCGTCGGCGTGCGCATGGTTTCCGGATAAACTGTTGGCAGGTGTTGTGCCAACAGTGCCAAACCGCCCATTGAGCTGAACACTTGCAACGTGCTACTTATCGGTGGTTGTGCCAACAATTTCACCTTATTGGCATCTTCGCCGCAATCGCTTTTCGCTTGGCATATGGTTAGACTCAATGATGTTAGATCGCAATGCGAATCTTGGTCTTCAACCATCTTGAGGATCTGCGCGAGCGTTAAGTCCAATGGCAGTCGATGATAATGCGAAACGGCCGAACATTTAACGACCCGGCCATCGACCATATCGTGCACACGGTTCTCTTCCGGGATGTACCGCTTCTTCTTCAATGGCGTCGACGTTACGAAGTTCTTCGCGTCCTTCGCGCGCTTATCCTTCGCGGTCACCCCGGCAGCAACGGACAGGTCCGAATCGGACGATAATAGTGTCCACACATTCTTGGGCACATCGTTGAACGCTTCCAATTTCAAATTCGATGTGTCTGTCTTGATGGTTGTTGTAAAAGAGATATATTGTTCAAGAATATCGGCAATGGTAGTATTCGTGCCCAGATATAAAAGTGCCCTGCCATAGCATTGCTTGTAAGCCGGATGCAGGGGCATGTATGGATGCAGGGCATTCGAGCTCATGTACAGACTTTCGTCCGATTTGATGCTAACTAGCACCTTCTCGCTCTCGAGCAACAATTGCAAAATCAGTCTGCGTAAGAAGCCTGAAATTCCGCTCGTTTGTTGAACGATCACTTCGCATAGAACACGTGCAAGCAACGTTTGATTATTCGCATGGCACAGACAGCATTTTGATAAGAATCGCACGCACACTTCCTCCAAGTAGGTGTGCTCCGCGGAACGCAGGCTGGATTTCTTTGCGCCATTCCCGCGGCATAGATATTGCAACAGCGGGAACCAGAAATGCGAGCCTTCACTGGATCCCAACCAGTCGCGCATTAGCTTCTCTTCGCACAGATCTGAGAAGAATTTCAATATAGCCGTCACGTTCTTCAGCGTGCACATCGGTGTCGTGCCCACTCGCTCGCAACAGAAATCGAGAATGATCGAACTCAGCATATGCGGTAGTCTCGAATCGAGTAGCTGTTGGATCACCAGCGTCGAGCGCGCAACCAGGGCAATGGTATCTAACACTTCATTCGTCAGCAGCAAATCTTTCATGTCGGTTATTATCAGGCGCTCGTACCATTCGTAGTTGAAATCGAAGCTGTGTTTGTTATCGTCGGTCATGCTCTCGGAATCCTTGCGATCATCCGAAATGGACGCACGTGGATCGGTGCTGTGATTCGGCACAAGCACGCCAATCTTCTGCAGGAGCAGTGTAAAGAATTCCGGTTTCACGTAGCAGAGCGAACACAGCAACGAATCGACGGCGTACTTCAAAGCCGCGACTTTGTCCTTGATGATCGTGTTGAAAGTGTAGACAGTTTCAAAGATTTCGAAAGAGATCATTGATTCGAGATCGTACTCGGCGCGATTTTCCTTAGCATCCCAGATAATGGAAGCGATCGTTGAAATGTACGCCGGGCTGCAAGATGTGCAGTTCTTGCACGTGATTGCCTTCTGTGCGGTTTCGCCCAGCCATGCAAGCACTAATGACATGCGATAGGCAGTATTTTCATCCTGGTGTATGCATAACTTGTAAAGCACTTCGCAAGCGGACTGCGCGCCCGGTGAATTAAGCAGTAACTTGCCGCCCATTGAGTTGTAGAAGACCGTGGAATCAGACGGCGCCGATCGGCTATCCAGCAGCATGCGGATGGTCTTTGCGGAATTGTCGCGATTGTGCAGACTCAGTTCGCAGAGGATTTTGCCCAGGTTTCCAAGGTACAGTGATGGTATGTGGGTGGGTACCAGCAGTAAACCACAGCAGGTGGTTAATAAATTTGGTATGGCAGCCGCTTGTGCAATCATGTTGTTTTCGGCTTCGTTGCTTTCCGCAAGCGTGCAGCAATGGTAGAACAGACGCAACCATCCTAGGCTATAACGGCAATGAGACTCGTCTTCGGCCAAATCCACCACGTGCTGCTTGCCGTTTCCACCAAACGCGGACGTGCCAAGTAGACGAATTTGCGACAATCCGATATTGCTGGCTTCTCTCGGTTTGTACAAGCGAATCTGCACGCAATTGACCACTTCCGGTGCGGGTAGATGCAGGCGAATGAAGGACATCCCGCTGGTTGGTATTGGCGGGCATGCGGGGGCAAGCCTGGAAGGTCCATTTGCTGAGACCTCCAGCGAAACCGCCGAGGGGCAAGTAGCCAGCGTGCCCTGATGTGGTTGGATATGCACCTCACGCAGCAGTATGGCGCTTGGCAACGAGATTGTGAGATCCGCATGAGCTTCTTCTGGATAGAAATGGTAGGACCATTGTGGGGCGCGTGCACGGCGATGGGCCGCTTGTCCGCCTTGAATTAGAATCTCTGGTGAATGCGCGGTTGTCGATGTAGAGCACTTAATTGTTCCTTGGGGTGCGTAGTTGATCAAATTCAAATTATTCTCGAGGCACGCTTGCTGTTGCTTTTTCGTATTTGATGGCACGCCAATTGCACTGGCATCGGTGCGCGTCGCGTGGCCGACGAAATGCTGCATCACCGATGAGATGTTGCCCATAGCGGACACCGTATTCGGTGCATTACTGCTGGTTATTAACGACTTGCATACGATGTCGATGCCTCCGGCTGCAACGAATGTGCGCAATGCCTCCGGCGAATCCAACACTTGTATGATGAACCAAATCAACGGCTCACTCAATTGCGGCGTTTGCGACAGATACAACAAGAGCGGTTGCATGATGAAATGTTTTTGCGTTGCGTTCCGGGCTAGTGCGGACAAGACATGGAATACGGCATCGCCAACTGTGGCCGAGTCTTTGAACGTAGCTGTGAGGGTGGCTAACGGATTAGGCTGTAACGGAAAGTGAAATTAAAATATGAGCGAGGATTCTTTGAAAATTGAGTAAGCATTACTTGGCCTGTGACTTGAGAGTGTGGAATCATTGATAATGTAGTGGTCTTGCAAGTAGCCAATGCTTTGCAGAAGCGAATCACAGTTGGATGATGCTGAAGGACCGTATCCGCCAAGCATGGCATCGACGGCATAGAACTGGGTAGTGGGTTCTCTTGGTTGATCTGCTCTGCTTTGCTCTCGTCTGTTTGAGATGTCGGTTGGTCTGTTTCCATTGCACTATTAGTCTGTTGGGAAACCAATGACATATTATAAAAGCATTTAAACATTTCTCGACCAGTTAATTACTTGTGCATCTCCAAAGGGTGTTTTTATTAAACTAGTCAGCAGTTTCAGTAGGTAGATGAGTAGAATATCCCACGATACTGGCTTATCCTGTTTGGAGTTATCGCCCAAGACCGAAGCAAATATAAAACTGAACGAATTTACGCCTGTGTTCATTCGCTCTCCGATGTTAATACACTTGATCCTCTCTGAACTCAGAACGTGTGATAATGTCAAGGTACCTAAAAACATCACGTGTAATAATAGGTGTCCCATTAAATATGAGCGAAATGGTACCTGTGCTCTCCAAAATACTCATGGCGATATTTAAATCCGCATTGTTGTAATCGAGGCAAGCGAGCGAGTGAAGTAACTTGCATTGGGCATCCAATGGACCCAGTTTCGAAGCAAGTGGGCCGGTCGGTTGCACCATATGATAGACGACCTTAAGCATGTGACTTTTGAACTTGCCACCTGGGACACTCGTGGGGTTGGTGACATCGCATCGCATTTGCAAACGCACCATAAAATCACTCATTGCCTTACACAAACCGGGACCAGCCTGAATCAAACAATTAAATAAACCTGCATTGAACCCTCCTTAAAACTCATGCGTCTTACCAGATCTTTGTCACAATCTTGTATTCCGGATCCGGACAACAAGCGCAGAAACAACTTAACGAAGTACGGATGATTGATAATCACTGAAGTTTTTCCATACATCCGACATAAATCGGTCTCATTGGTCTCGTATAGACTGCCCTGCGGCACGTTGCACATCAGCGTCAAAATTTGCAGCGCCGAACACCACGTGCGCAACGTCAGATCCGGACAGCACGCCACGGTCTTAATCAAACTGCTAATGGCTTCGTTGCTCAATTGTATAAACGGCATCGTCATCGCGTTAAATTTGTCCTCGCAATTGCAATTGAGCGTCAGCCACAGTTGAAACACTTGCTCAACTTTCGTCGACGATTGCAACTCTAGATTGGTAAAGAGCATATCAAAGCAAATGGTCAGCATGTTGGCGTCTCGTTGCGTGCGTCGCGGCTCCTCGTGCACCGGTTGCAGCAGGTTCTCCGGCCACTTCGGCAGCACGCACTCCATCTCCGTGATATTCGCCGGCGCGTTGAGGCTTTGCAGCAGCGCGTACGTATTGTACTGCACCAGGCGGCGTAGCGAGATCTCGACCTGCGATTCGACGCTCACGTCGAGTCGCTGATCCATCGCGTTCGAGCTGCCATACGACGTCAGCGACTGCTTCGGTATTTTCTTTAGTAACGATCGCCCGCGCTTAATTACCTCCTCTAACAAATCTTCAATGTCAGAGTCATCCGATTCAAATACTGATGGAAGGTGATTACTATTCGTACTCGGTTTACCTTGTTTGACCACCGGCTCCGCAACAAACGTATCTTCGATTTCAAAATCGCAAAGCGTTTCAACGTCACGAAGGAGATCGGCTGAAAGCATATCAAGTGGAGACATTAATCACCCATCTCATAGCGAAAAAATTAGCTATATTACCTGAGTTCCAACTCGTCGAAGGGGCAACATTTTCGGGTTCTTTATTTGTCGGTGTTTTGCCCACGTCTAGGCTGTCTTGCAGAAGGCATGCCAACGCATGCGTTACGAAGGGTAGTTCAGAGTCGATGCATAAATTCACGAGCTGCAGAAGTTTCTCGTCGTCCAAGTACTCGTCCATCGAGAGGCTCGACATTTTTATAAGACGTGCAATGATCTAAACATAGAAACATTACGATAAAACTAGCGCAGTAAATTAATCACGTCATTATCATACTTTGCATGATAGAACGAATAGATCCGCCGAGCAGGAATGGTCAATTGAAAGCAGCAAATTGATAAGCGCCTTCACCACCACTAGACTGTGCATGGCATCAACGTATTGCGGGTCCAAAATGGGCAGAACCTTGTCTGCGGCAGTCGTGTTGGTCGCTTCGTTAGCGGTTTCTTTCTTTTTCTTCGGCACTGCTACCGCCGCCCCTGCCGCTGCCGCCGCCGCCGCCACTGCAGCAGCATTGGTACTGCCCTTGCTCGTGTTGCCGATTATGCATTGCTTGTATGGCGGCACCGCCAGTGAGATTTTAATACTCTTCTTCATATCCTTCACTTTATCGAGTATACTGCCCGTATTCTTATATGCCTCTTCCATTTTCTCGGCAAGCGCTTGCGTCGCTTGTATTGCGATTTGCTTATGGTCCAAGTTATCTAGTTGTTGTTTATATAACAGAAACTTTTTGTGCAACTTCCGCTTGTAATTGGAATTAACACTTTCATTGACCTTACCGGCAAACTCGCCCGTCACCCAATCCCAGCGACTTGAGTTGCGCATGGAATTCTTCGATAAGTCAAGCTGGAGGGATAGGAACAGCAAGAGCCAGCTGAGTAGCGATAGGTCGACCGTCACCCCAACCAACGTGCTGCCGTTCGTTGAAAGCGGCAGCAACGTTTCGGCGATCACTTTCAGCGTCGCGTCGAGCGCGATGCTACGCTCTGAGCAGCGTTTTACCAAGTATGCCAGCAGTATGAACACGCGGTCTTGCGGAAACGTACCGGTGTAGGAAGAAGAGTACATTTGGGCGATCGTAGACGATAAGAATACACCCCAGAATGCCTTCTTCCTGCACGAGTGGTCCAAAACTGTGGCACACAAAAATTGCAAGTGAGACCTTTGCGAGATACAGAAACCCTTAAAAAGTTTTTCGCATGTTTCGACGGATATCTTCGGTATGCTGTCCATGACGAGAAGCATCTCGAAGAGCACCTCCGAGATGCATCGCAGCTTATCCATGGGCACTTCCGACACGCTGTCGACCGGTTTGTACGACGTGTGCTTATTCTGGCGTCGTTCGATGCGACTCATCACGGTGCGCACGGTGTTGATTTGCCTCTGATAAGTGACTGCCTCCTGATATGCAGTGAACACCTTCATGTTATCGGTGTTGCTCAGATTCTGCTTGTCTTTCATGATCTCCATATACGCATTCAGGTGCGCCGCGTTGCTCGTATCCGATATTAGGAACGGTTCGAGTAGGTTTTTCAGTTTGAAGCAAGCGAGGCTGTAGCGGCACGATACGTCTTCGAAGAGCATTGACAATACGGAGAGTTGTTTGTCCAATTCGGCGGTGGTCGGCAGTGGGAAGCATTGTGAGTACTCGGATGGAATTTCATCTGGCAGCACAACGAGATGGCCATAGAATGCGCCCAAAGGTATCCTACATCGCGTGGGCGACATGCCATATCTGCCAACTACTGTGATTTTTAGGTAGCGGCATAGTGGCGGTGGTTGCAAATCGGTCAGCACCAAATTTTTGGTGCCAATATCTGTGGCAAGGACCAAACGTTGCATGTCGACATCTTCACCTTTCAGCCACAAATCCAAGCTGATCGAAAGCAATTCTGAGCAGCACGGCAAAAAGACGTCGGTTAAAATCACCGGTTGTCCGAAATCCAACGTCACAAATCTTCTCGCTCCGGAGTGCATGCGCTCCACGATGATGACTTGTTGTGGTGGAGCAACTAATAGTTGTTGCCAACATAGCGATTTATTCAGCGCTAAATTTTCGTCTGAGGTGGTCGTTGCCTTCCATGTTGTCACTGTAGGCTCTTCACCCTCCGTGTGTAGCATTTGCACCTCATCAAATCCATCTACAACTGATTTAAAATTTCATTTAAAATTGAGATAAATTCAAGAACAAGGCAACATAAACATTATTGAGACAGTTTACTCACATTTGGTGTAATCGTCTTCTTTCTTCAGACTTGGATTCAGGAGCACTTCCAATGTTCCATTTAAATTTGCGTAGGTGGAATGCAGGTCGCATTTATTTCCGAACGTCAATTTAAACTCGTTGAACAACTGCTCGATTTCCACTTTCTTTGTGCCGCTTGAAGGTACTTGCGATACGGAGATTGGAATGAAATTCTGCACCATGCCAGCGGAACCGGCGTCGGCACGCTCCACACGCGTGCTATCGCTGGCACAAGCGCACGAAAAGTGCAGCGGTTCGGTTTCCAATAGGCCCCGGAACATCAATGCCGGCGCAATGTTCTTCATTTTGGTCTTGCTTTCGCCCAAATTGAGCAATACATCCTTCGGATCCAAATGGTCCTTGTTAAATGCATACGTCGTGTGAAAGTCGACGGGAAACATGGGATTCTCGGCCGCGACCACAGACGCATAAGACAGTGTTGTCGACGTGCTCTTTTGGAACATCGGCAAATCCACGTCAAAGATTTCCGGCTCCAATGGCGTGCCGTACAGTCCGTACCGACTGCGTAAAATCAGATGATAGGGATTATTGCGCGCCACCGTTTGACCCGCAATGGTCGAGAGCAAGGTGATGATTTTCAGGGATACCGTTCGAACCAAATCGGGGTTCTTGCTGACCTTGCTGACCAGAATCATAAGCCAATGCAGTGAGCCCATCGACTGAATGTTGTAGATATTGTCCAGTCTGGATAATATTGATATCAGCACTGTGTCGTCAAAACAATCAGTGGTCGATTTCGGAAATTCTCTCAGCAGTCCAACGCCCTCGGAGCATGTAACCAGCAGCTTCACGCACTTGTGTGCGATACTCCGGGACCCGTAAATAATGCAGCTATTGAGCAACGGATTCAAGTATGATTGTATAATGCCGATAAACTCGTGTTGTTGCATCGGAGCCTCCCCGAAGGAAGTCCGATTCCGTGACATCCGTATGGTTGCGATCCAATTCAGTATGTCCAAAGCGAGTAATTGCTCCTCTTTCGATTTATGTTCGACGACAGTCAATAGCAAGCTGTTTGCGAATGGATTTGACTCCAGCATCGAACAGCGCTGGGTGCGTTCATGCGGCACATCCGTATGTGTGCTACTGTACACGGTAATGCTGATCTCGTGTAAGGCATCACAACCCATGTAGTCGTTGGTGGGATTCCCAATCGCACGCTTCGGTTTCGCACCTTTGCAGTCATCTTTGCTGCCGACCGCCTTCAAGTGCAGCAACAGATTGCGGTTGCGAAACTTGAACAATTTGGGGCTGGTCAAGGATACGCAGCCGGATAATTCGGAGAGATCAATGCACGAATCGATCGCAATCGGGCCGGCCAATATCTCGGCGTTGTGCGCGCGCAGGTACTCCTGCGATGTGACCGGGTTCTGTGAATTATGCAGTTGGTCGAAGCTCACTGTATCGTCGACTGCAAACGACACCTCCTTTCGTAGGCCAATGCTCGTCGTGTTCTGACGCAGCAGCGTGAATTCCACTCGCGGAGTGGAGCTATGCAGCGTGAAGCTGACGTCCACGTGCCCAATGCTAATCGGCGTCGGTAGGGTGATCTCGAATATGTGCTCGTCCCAAGTGGTGGTGTCCGTCTGCAGGCGATAGGACTTGATAACTTGTTCCTTCTCCTTCTGCAGGTGCTGCGAATGGCGGCGGTTGCGGCGTGCCTGATGCATCTCCGACCAGCAGGGCGGCACCACCGGATTGAAGCCACCCTTGAACAATTCGAAGTCGCACAGCTGGCGGAACTTTTTCAAGTCGGCGTGGGATATGTATTCAGGTGGGTCGTGGAAGCAGCGTGTCGCTTCAACGGTGTCATGGCCATCGGTGCTCTGCGCGCTGCCGCTGGCAACATCATTGCTGGCCGCAAATATGTCCTCTTCTTCGTGCTCTTCGACTGAGTCGGCATCGGTGTCGTTCAGTGCAAAGAAATGCAAGGAGCCCTTATCGGTCGATGCACACAAGCGTTCCAAACCTAGAGCATAAACACGTTAATAGAGTTATTCATCGGTAGACTTTATGCGAAGCAACTTACTGTTACAATAGACTGCAGAAACAAACTTGTGCGAGTCCAATTTCGCAATCGAAACAGTTGTCAGTGTATTCAATTCGATTATTCGCACGGCTCCATCAGTGCACACCATGATAGCCAAGCCCTCCGTGCTGATATTGCTATGCTCCAAGTTTTTGTCCAGAAAATTAATCACGTTAATTTCAATTGGTGTCTCGTTAAAACTCAATTCGCGGACGAGTGTTGGTTCCTCCTGAATTTTGACCATTTTACCACTTACATTTAGTGCAAACAATATAAGCACGGAACTATTTATATCACAAATCGACTTCAAAATTACTAAAACACTCTTGCCGTCCTGGGTCGGTATGATATCCGATACGAACAAGTCCTGCCGATTCTTGTACGCGGCCGGTATCGAAATGCATTGCACAGCCCTGGAGTAGTTCAGCTTCTTGCTGGCGCCGCAATTCTGCAGCTCGACAATGTGGTCGGATATGCTTTTTTCAGCCGGCTCGTGATTGGCGACTGTCGGCACCGGCGCCACCGGCCCATTCACATAGGCATTGTAATCGAACGGTATCATGATCGACGTCGTCTGCGTCGAGTCCGGCTCGGTGTTTTGCGTGTCCAACGAAATTACGCGCGGCCCCGAATGCTGCTTGGGATTGTTGTGTGAAGCAATCGTTTTTGGAATGTAGATTTCGTCGCTCTCGCCCGGTATCATATTCTGGTACAATTGCTCCTGCTTGAGCATGTAGTTGTCAATCTCCTCCATTTGAAACAGCTCGCTGCTGGTAAACTCGAGGATGAGTTGCTTCGATATGCTGTCGCTGTTCACCACAATGCACTCGTCAGCCGGCGGCATCCCGGCCGGCTTGGATTCCTTCGGCGAATCCAAATCTATGTCTTTGGTATATTGAAAATCGTACACAACCAGATACAAGCAACTGATCTTCGAATTGCAATCCTGACTGTCGTCCACCTCCATGATGTTGGCGTTCGCTTGATTTTGATTCGCATCGCTCGCGTCCGCGCTCACATCGCGGCACTTGATCGACAGTCCGCATATGATACTGGGGCGGATCGCCGCTGGTGATTTGCCATTGCTATTGGGTTTCGAAAGTTTATCGCCAACGATCGTCAAAGCGGTGATGTTTTTGTCAATGCCATGACCATCAAGACCATCGCGTCGGCTGCCTGGCAGGCCGAAATCTTGCGTGTACTTTTCGAGCAAATGCGAGTCGTAGGTCTTGACGTAAAACACGTGTGTACGTTTCGCTTTCCCAGATACATCGAACACGGAAATCAGGCCTTCGGGATTCGCCGTTGCGATTAAGTGCGACACCGAACTTGTACTAATTTTGTTCACTTCGATACCTCTGCAATTTCGAAATATTTGTCAAGCATTTAGAAAGCATGTAGATGTGAATACCAACCTATAGGTGCAATCAATTGCCGGATTAGTAGCATATGTAACTGATAAAGGAACATTTTGGGTATATTCGCCCATCACGAAGGGGCATGTGGGCGAGTGGCGTTCGTGCTCGTTCCACGGCTCGTCAGTTCTTTCCCAACTAACTAAACACACCGTGCAAGTGAAACACATCGCGCGATCATCACCCGCCGAATTCGGTTGATGATAGAAGCCTGCCTGTGCCATTTGATCTGGTAGTGCCCATCTGGCAAAACAAAATAATCCACAAAAAATTACAATAATAACCAGAAATATACATACAAGTAATCCATGTGAGGCCAGTTTGCAAATGTATCCCTTCTCTTGGCTTCACTTGCCATTGATCTTCTATTTGAAGCTTGTGCAGTCTCACCCAAAAGCTCAGACACTCTCTCATGCATGGCAGATACCACACTAATTTCTGGGTTGTGTGCATTCTTCATCATTAAGTCTGTTAGCATATTGTTGGTGGTAGACCGAATGAACTCCAATGGAAGCTCCAGGCAAACAGTATTCCACTGTAAAAGAAATATAGTATAAACAATCATTTCATTTCAACATTCTGATACTCATCATACTTTTTGTGCCTTGATGCCTTTCTTGTTCTGCATCTGTGCCTCCTGTATTTTGTTCGTCAGTTCATTGCTAACAACTCCTGCTGAAGAATGACAACCCTTGTTATTTGTTATGCATTGTTTTAAAATGATTGCCTAAAAAAATGAAAAACCATGCATTTCCTTGCAAAGCCACTACATGAAATAGTTAACCTCAGAGAGCAACAGCTCCAATTTGGCATCATCTGTGCAATTCGCTGAAATCTTTTGCAGAATTGTGTCCAGCAGCAGCACTCCATTGTAGTCAGAACGAACACCCAATGATTGTCCATCACAAAAGACAATACGATCCTGGCCGGGAATGTATCGACAAAATATGCTTGAACAATTTATCGCTGCAATCATAAAATTGACATGCGTTCAACATCAATCGCCCACCGCCCCGCACTCGTATATTACCAGACAAACTTGTCGACTGCAGGACCAAACCGGAGTTCACATCCAGCACGCGCACGAGCCCGGAATTTGTACATATCAGTATTACGTTCAATGTGGGATGATAAACGATTTGGTGTAGATCCGTATCGGCGTTTAAGTAACCGTCTTCCTTGAGCGTGCAAGGTTCCTCTGCCATTTTACTATTGAACACGTCTGACCAAACCAATACATCCTGCGCCATTAGGGTTGTCGGGATTTACCATTCCATTAATTTCGGCTGCTCATCGCCAACTTCACAACAACTGACAATCTTGGGAAAGGAAGTTCATCCACTGACATCAGTGACATGCGTAGCGCGAGACGTTTGTGGCAGCTTGTAGATGACGCTTAGTTTAGTATCTATTTTGAATTTTATTCCACTGGATTGAGTTCAAAATTTTCGAAATCCACAATAAATGCTTACCAGTCGACTCCAGAATGGGATGGTGTATTTATTCCTGACTTTTGTTGAAAAAACTATAATTTACTTTTGGACATCTATCGGACTATAGTTGACGAAGTGGATATTGGTATGACTGGTTGTCATTTTAATGAGTCACCAAAGTTCCTAGAACTCACCATCGCCACCATCAACGTGATTTGCGAGTGCGTGCCGACTGCACGTTTCTTCTCGAATAATCTCAAGTTGCTTGTTTGGTGTCGTTACTTTTATCCAGCCGAAAAATGTTTCCCGGACGTGCACCTTTGATTGTTCTGAGTAAATTGAACACTTTTTTTACTCGTAGATGAAGTTTTAACACGTAATTTTCACTTTAGGTCAGAATACTAAACGAGATTCCGGCAGGAAAGTTCAGCTGGAGAACATCAATGCCGGAAAGGTAATAGCACGTGTTCTCTTAGTATGTAATTATGATTAGGTCCTCAATTCTAAACGAATAGGATATGTAGCTCTATGATGTAAGAATCATTGGCATTCTTGCAGTTTTAGTCATTTTACTAGGGGATTGATAGAATAGGTTATCTTTCAACATTATTCATTTTTTTAGCAAGTTGCTGATGTGATTAGAACATGTCTCGGTCCACAAGCTATGTTGAAAATGTTGATGGACCCCATGGGTGGAATTGTAATGACAAATGATGGTAATGCCATCCTCAGGGAAATTACTGTGCAACATCCAGCTGCAAAAAGCATGATTGAGATTGCCCGTACTCAAGATGAGGAAGTAAGATTTATGATGCATGTCTGGTGTTCATTAGTAATATATAATGTAATGGACCTCAGGTGGGTGATGGAACTACATCTGTAATTGTCTTGGCTGGAGAAATGCTGGCTGCTGCTGAACAATTTCTTGAACAGCAAATGCATCCGACCGTCATTATTCGTCACTACAAGCAAGCTTTGGAGGACATGGTTACTTTTTTGGAGGGTCCACTAAGCATACCCATCAACAAGGATGACAAGGTTGCTTTGGGGAATGTCATCAAGGGGTGCATTGGCACCAAATTCATTGGGAAGTGGGCAGGTTTGGCAGTGCATATTGCTCTTGAAGCAGTGTACACTGTTATGAAAACAGAAAACGGTCGCACCGAAGTTGACATCAAGCGTTACGCGAAAGTTGAGAAAATTCCCGGCGGCTCCATCGAGGAATCGCGCATCTTGAACGGTGTCATGGTCAACAAAGACGTGACTCACCCGAAAATGAAGCGCCGCATTGAGAATCCGCGCATCATCTTGTTGGATTGCTCGCTGGAATACAAAAAGGGCGAATCGCAGACGAACGTGGAGATTTCGGGCGAGACCGATTTCACACGCATGCTGCAACTCGAAGAAGAGCACGTGCGCAAGCAATGCGAAGAGATCATCGCATTGAAGCCCGATCTAATATTTACCGAGAAGGGCATTAGCGATTTGGCGCAGCACTTCCTGCTCAAGGCAGGCATTACTGCCATTCGCAGGGTTCGCAAATCAGACAACAATCGCATTGCTCGTGCGTGCGGTGCTACAATTGTGAATCGCACCGAGGAATTGCAAGAGTCCGACGTGGGCACCGGTTGTGGCTTGTTCGAGATCAAGAAAATGGGCGACGAGTACTTTACGTACATCACGGAGTGCAAGAACCCCAAAGCGTGTACGATTTTGCTGCGCGGCGCGAGCAAGGATATTCTGAACGAAATCGAGAGGAATCTTCAGGATGCGCTGCAGGTGGCGCGTAATATTGTGCTGTCTCCGCGGCTGGTACCGGGCGGTGGCGCAATCGAAATGGCGCTCTCGCAGCACTTGGTGCGCAAAGCCACGCACGGTCCGTATCGCGCTGTCGCTTATGCGTTGGAGATCATTCCGCGCACGTTGGCGCAGAATTGCGGCGCGAACACGATTCGCACGCTGACTGCCTTGCGGTCGAAGCATGCGGCTCATACGGATGCGACCAAACCGTGCACCTGGGGTATTGATGGCGAATCCGGCGAGCTTATCGAACAAAACGAGTCTGTGGGCGTGTGGGAACCGCTTGCGGTGAAGATGCAGACGTTCAAGACTGCGGTTGAAACCGCAGTGTTGTTGCTGCGCATTGATGATATCGTTTCTGGATCTAAGAAGAAGGGCGATAAGGAGCCGCCAAGGCCATCAGAGATGGCACAGATGCAAGAATAAATGTTTCTGCGAATACTTATTTCGGCATTTAATCACCAGCTTCATGGAACAATCACATAAACTCCGTGCAAATTATCCGGATAGGTTTGACAGATTAGTGCCTCTCACTGTCACTGTGCGAACAAGAGAGAACGAACATCGTACTGTGTCGTTCGCACCTACGCGCTGGTATTGA
>JARJDR010017862.1:0-23478 GCA_030264135.1 Myllaena sp. GC000078 | reverse complement strand
TCATCGAAAGTAAGTAAAGGTCAAAAGTACATACATTCGACATCGCAATTATTGCGTCGTTGATGGCATGAGGGAAATTCCATTGGCCGAGTTGGTTTGTATAAAAAGTTAAAAATAGTTGTAGAGTAAATGAAGCGGTGAGGATGTATATAATTTGGCGGAAATTGAACGCTTTTGTTTATTCCAATTGGATTTTCTTAAGACTCACGCGATTTGTGACTTATTTGGAATACCCGTTATGAATATCGCTAGTTTCACAATCACAGACGTTCATTGTACTTTGCATTCATTACGCGCTATTTGCATTTATATTAATCATTATTACGAGATAATTAACGAGATGATAAAACGGATCACGTGTTTATGCAATTTCACAGTAACTTCCAAGCTGACGTAGGACGAAGGACGAAGGAAGAAGAACGGAAGTGTAACGCAACGCGTGCTTGCATGATGATCCAAAAAACGTGATGCGCGTGTTAAATTGCCAATTTATTTATCGTAGTTGGAGAGATTAAACACGTTCGGTTGTGAAATGTATCGCGACCGGCTCAAAGTACGTAACTTCCAATAATTATCAGTTATTTATTGGCGTTGGCAGACGCACGTTTTTATTGATTATTACGAATTGCTCGTAATGTGTACATTGATTTAATTTATTTAATGTTAACATAAACACTTCAAATCTTACATTAGCAATAATAATTTTAATTATTTAAATAATTGGTAATGGCAGCTTCAACTTACCACTCTCTGGGAATCAACTTGAATAGAACGCCGCCTGTAAGCAAAATCCATCAATAAGTATTAAAATGTCAATGCCTCCGATTGGAAACATATAGACTTTACAAAGACTAGAATTAGGTATGCGTGGCTTATGATTATGAATGGTGACGATGCGTGTGCATTATTATTGCCAAGGCCGCGCTCACTGATTGTTGTAATAAGAACTCAGCACTCGGCAGACATAGAAATTCCGATCTAATGATGAATAAAATGGCAACCTATGAAATATTTCAAACCGATCGATTTCAAATCGAAAAGCAAAAGTAATCGCCGCGTCTTCGTCTCGCATGCTGCGGACGCCAGATATAGAAAGTGAAATTGGAAAGTATTAACACACACGCACACACACACGTAGTAGCCATGCGGAGCTCTTCGCCGTGGCGGTCGGCATTGTACATAAGTTGTAAATATACGAAAGTTGCGCGTCGGCCCCGGCTGAGGTTCACGGTTGGCGACCGACCATCTTTCTCTCGCTTTCGTGAGTTTCACTTTTCGAACTTCTGCTGCTGGCCGACGACGGCGACGACAAGCATTATCGTCATCACCATGTCCCAGCACATCACATCACCATCAACATCATATTTTCCCAGTCTCTTGGCGTAATTTACGACGCATTTGCGCAATCGCACATCCGAATTATTTTATTGCCGCCTTTTTTCGGCTGCGTACGAGTAAATGCTCATACTTTGTTGTTAAATGAATGGTATTAATGAAATGATGAGTTGTATCAATTTATAACTTACCGCTCGGTGCAACTCGAATTGCTAATGAACCGTTCGCCGGAATCGTATAATCGGGCACGTTCTCGAACGCATTCTGGAATAAACAACAACAACAAAAAAACAGGAATTAGAAAACGGCCTGCATTATACACTTCCGATCCGTTGGCGGCGTAGATTTCGAGCAATTTGAATACATCATCCTTGAACGATTGAACTTGTTCTATTCTAGGACTCAATAGGCGCATCTAGCGTATAATGCGCGCTAGAATTCTACAGAGATAAGAGATACATAATATGGTATATGATTATTCAATGCAGTAATGTTGCTGTGAACAATCTGAAACGTGAGTTACGGTGCGTGCATTAACTTGGAAAATATTACCACGGCCACGAAAAGGTGAAGCGCGAGTTGTGGTAAATTCCATTAAAATCATCTTATCTACACTATAATTTCGAATGAATGCTACCTCTTCTCGAAGGCGATCTGTAGGAATTTAATCGTCCACTTCTTGGACGGCTTCACCGCCGCATCGCCGACGAAAACTTTCACTCATTACTTATTCGACGAATACTATTATTACACGTGCCCATCGATCGTTATTTCTATCGTTCAAATGAAAGAAAATTAATCCATTATTTTTACAAAATTGCTCAAATCTTAACCAATGCCTAAAGATGGTTAAAAGATGTTGATTACGAAAAATAATAGCAACCGCTTATTGTTTAGAAAGTTTTGTGGAATTTGAAATTTGTTTAAGCAATCAAAGTTTTGCGCATTTATTACGCGAGTGGTCGAACGGATCGCTATTGTGCTATTACGCATATAAAACAATAGAGCAAACAAGAGACCGGAATGATTGAAAGCAAAAAGAAAGTAGAAGTAAACATCGTGCAATTTCGAAATTCCGATCGTTGATTTATGAAATTGATTAATAAAAATTTACCTGAACTGTATAACCGAAGAGAGCATCCAAACCAAGATCGATGAGAGGAAACGCTACTTTGTAAGCAAATCCATCCGTGCGATTGCTGACAATGCCCACCGCCCATGAGGGATTTCCTCCAATGTTCGGCAGGACGACTTTCGACCAGACCGCTACCTTCTTTTTCTGATTACAACAAAAAATTAATCAAATAATAAATGGTTTATCCGCTTAGAGAAAGAGATGATTGATGATACTAACAACAAGAAGTTGTTTGCCAACTTTGCCAAGATAATCCTGATTGATTTCGATTGCCAGCCGATTGAGCAGTATTTTCTTGGAGGCCTCGTCGATACGTCGCAAATCATTGGACATGATCAGCGGTGCTGACATTACCGACCAGATTGTCATTTGCGCCTTGGATTGTTCCTCAGTCAAGCCATAATTTCCGATGATTAACTAAAATTTAATATGTAAATGAAAGATTTTATTATAATTGGTGTAGTTTTACCATATCCGGATCATTCCAATGACTAGGCCCCGAATAAGGAGCAATTCGCTCCTGATTGTCAACGAACCAAGTGACGATGGACGATACACTCTGCCAGGAGTCGTCAATATCATCCCAATTTCGCCATAAGTTGCAAGTCTTTTTCAGCGCAAAGTAATTTGGCTAAACAAATACAATAAATTGCTAGAATTTTGAATGGTAACAAAATGCGTTTGTTTTGTATTACTTTGACCCCGATTGGTTCCTGATACGCGGGCCAACTGCATGAATACACCATGGGTCTACCAGTTTCGTTCATATAACGCCCAAATTCGGCGTATCCTTCAACATTTATTATTTCATTATATATTTTAGTTGTTTTAAATCACATTTTAACAAACCCTTCTCCATGGTTTCCTGATCGGCGTAGCAGCCATCCAGTTTGATGTAATCGACGCCCCAATCAGCAAACGTTCGCACATCCAGTTCCATGTGATCGATGCTGCCCGGATATCCGGCGCACGTTAGATTCCCGTAATCCGCGTATAAGCCGAATTTCAAGCCTTTTCCATGGACCTGCACCACAAGAAAATAAGTTATTATTCTTTCTTTCGTATATTTAATATCACGTATCGAATTGATGTGAAGATAAGTGTGCGATTGCAAAAATGGCTGGGCTTACATAATCGGCAAGCGCTTTCATGCCATTGGGAAATCGCCGCGGATCAGATTGCAGACTGCCGTTGACGGCGCGCTGCTTGGACGCCCAACAATCATCGACAATGATGTATTCGTAGCCGGCCGCCAAATATCCTTCGGACGCCATCAGGTCGGCCATGTTACGAAATAATTTTTCGCTACAAGAATTACAATGGGTTGAATAAATTGCGTGGAAAAGTGATCACACTGGAGACTGATATTTACTGTACGCATTCATCCGGATACGTATCGCAATCAACGACGCAGCGAAAACGCTGCCAGTGCATCCATCCCATTGGCGGGGAATCAGCGAGACCATTATCTAATCCATGCACGCCATCAAAATGCCAAGCGCATTGCAACAAAAGAAGAAGAAGAAGAAGTAGATTCTTGTAAATCCAGTCTTTAAGTAACTACGAATACACATTATTAATCATTGCTAGAAAAATATTTGGTTCTTACCATTTTCAACAGCAACCAGCAACAATTAGTCAAGTGGGTATACGAATAATATTTAAATTAAACTTTGTTGTTTTGGGCAAATGTGTGCACAACACAAGGCACAGGCAGGCAGACTACAGACTGAATTTTATCAACAAACTACATTTATTTAGTGTCGAGCGTGCGCATCGCACAAAGCCCACAGACTGAATCACAATCGACGACTCGCTTCTCAGCGCACCGACGACGACGCTATTGCTCAGTGGTCAAGTTCAAATCGACTACGTGAACCGGGCCGATCCACAACGAACTGCTTGTGTGCTGGCCCAATCAAATCTTTATCACGTAACGTAACGATTACATGTTCCGCCGTCATCAAATCGAACACGTTTCGAATTAAGCCGCATGCTTATGCTGCATTTAATTAAATTTCAACCATTCAACCATTGCTAATGAGATTATTTGAATACCTACCTTATTTGCATGCAATCTATTGCTAATTAGATAAAAAATAAAGAGATTAAGGCTAAGAGTTTGAGATACGACCGGAAGGGTCTAATAGCGATTCACGAGTTCTACGAGTTAAATTGATTCGGATTGAGATAAATCGTACGATGAACTGCAGGAGGAGATCTGTAAGTACATAGTTCCATTCGAGAGTAATTTGTTGTTTGACTAGATCAGGTTCATTATATATGCAGACATATGAATACAGATCGATGGCAAATGAATGGTGTCAGAGAAATCAATTTAGTTCAATTTATTATCTAATTGAATTGTTTTCGGTAGAGATGAAACGGAAATCCGGCCTATTACCTTCATAGTTTGGTTTGCTAACTCAATAATTCGAATCTAAAGAAGTTAACTTCAATACTTAACAAGACAATTAAAAATTAGAGTGTAAAGCAGTAATTTGAGAATTAATAATATTGCCAATTAATATAGATTATTTTGAATGCAATCGTAAGATGTACGATAATTTTCTAGTTAAGTTGCTTTTTTCCGCAACAAAATCCGTTGAGAAATAGCTGAGTTACGAACGCAAAACGTTGCGCATAGTCGGTTAGCTAAGAGCATGTACTGACCTACGCAACTCAACCCTTTGCCTGTTACGCAACGCGACCTTGCTTGGAATGCGGCTATGATGTAATCTTTGTTATGCTGACGGGTGCATTCCTACGGTTACTACGCGTTTACTACGAGTGCGAGGGGCGAGGGCCTAACGCCATTCATAACGAGGCTTCGTTGGTGTTCGTGAGCAATCGGCAGTGTGTAACTACATATTTGAAACTTGCAAAACTCGCCCTTAATGTTAACGTTAGTTACTGCTATGACAATGCACTGTGCACTTGAAACGGTTAGGTAAAGTGATCACGCATGATTAAAATTGTAAATATATAGATTATTTCCCATAATAACTAGCGAAATACGTTTGGATTGGTTTTTGCACGCTTCTCTTTGTAAGTTGTCATGCTTTTAGCGCGTGCTTGCGATTCCAAAATATATTCCCAATCTTATCATTTAAGTAAATTGTTTCAAACTTGGACGGATGCTCATTAAAATCAAAAATAAACATCACACACAATGGCAAATATTGATTAGATATGCGAATCAAAGTGATCTATATTGGAAAGGACAATGGTCGTCATAATAAATGATTCACTATTCATAATTAACAAAATAATAAAGTTGTTTATTCAAATTTGCAAAGTTATGTTTATTTCAAGCGCCAAAAAGTCATTGTCCCAATTCACTGGCGATAATTATATTCAGATAATTAATTAATTACGCCTTCAATTTCTTTGACTCTTTCTAATATTCAATTAATGCAAAATAAACAAAATTATGTGTACGAAAACAACGTGCGATTTAATTAATTTTAATTGCGAGTTAATTTTGTAATAAGTAATTAATAAATGGGTCATCACGCGGATATGTATAACGAGAAGAAAATAAATAAAAGAACTGTTTTGCAAAATTTATATTTATCATTTGGAAACATTATAAAACCATTTATCAAAACAGTACAATATTATTACAAGAGTAAATATACGTTCAAACATTTCCGAATAGAATTCGCGTCATATTTATTCAAAACGATTCTATTTTTCAGAATCTGTTAATTATTCATAAAAATATATAAATTTGTATCAAATCTTTTCTTCTCTTACTTACAATTAATAAACTACAGCTGTCAATCAATTGCACACGCATTTATACTAATTTCAAGTATGATAATAACTAGGTAATTGCATTTGCAATGAAATTCGTTAGATCAGACGACAATGTAACAATTTGGTCAATACTGTGCTAGTATTATTGCAATGTTCATCGGAGGATGTCTCCGTCATCAAATAAAACTTTGACTAAAATCTACTTGCATAAAAAATACTTTGTTTTTGCTCAATCGATATCATTCGGACTCAATTGCCGTTCACCCTCCTGCAACAGTATCTTCAACGCTTTGTAAAGCAGATAAACGCCTAGCATCTGCTTCTCGCTGAGGGTCCACGTTACGGCGATGCCGTAAAAGTCGCCGGCACGAATATTCTCCACGTTGCTCAACTTGAGTGCGCTTATCATCGCCGCCTCACGCGTAAACGCCTCCACCGGTATCACGTTCTGGAAGACGTGCAGACACACAACGCCTTGACCCTCGCCCCAGATGTCGAGGATGCGCTGCAGCTTGCGGTTGACGGTCTCGCGTTTGCCCGCCGCATGCAGATTGATCGCCTCGTAGAGATGGTGATACGGCCGCGAGCGTTTCCCTTTGCCCACGTAGAAGATGCTCGCGAGGAACGTCTCCCATTGCTCGCCCGGCGAAAGCTGATCGGCGCGCCCAGGCAGATTGCGAGTGATGCGCGGATCCAGCAGGAGGTACGTGAAGGATGCTTTGCTCACACCCTCACGCCAACGCCGCGATGGATCAGGCGTGCCGAATTGCTGCACGAGTTTCTCCTCCAGGACTCGATACGGTGTCAAATCCGCCGTCCACATTGGATTCTTCAGGGTTTTTTGCACTGCATTTGAATATACTTCAAAAAGATTTGGTATTTATTTGCCCAATTGAAAGAGAAGAAGAGCATTTTACCTTTGTTGGTATTGCCAGCGGGAATAACCGCCTCCTGGGGATGCCGCTGCAAGTGGTGCAATTTACGGAGATACACCCGCTTGGTGGTCTTCGTAATGGGACCGGCTTCAAACCCCACACGCGTCAATTCCCTGCGCAGCGAGTCCGTGTCGTAATCGAAGCTCACCGGCAAGCTGGACACCTTCGATGACTTCGAACTCACCGTAAAATTCTCACCGGAATCGTTTAAACTCGGCACGGGTGTCGGAAGGACTCTCTTCTCGTACAAGCACACTCCCTGCTCGGGATCGACGTACTTGTACACCTCGGCGACGCTCACAAAGCTCGCATCCATGTCGGTGATTTTACTCAACATAAACGCATTGTCATGTTCGCCAATCGACTCGGAGATCTCCGTGCAGGTGAAGTAATCGCTCGACGTGTCCTTAGAGGATTTCCTCTGCAGTGGTGGCGTTGATTGTGTTACAGGCAGCGGCATTTTAAACACACCCGCCGTTTCAAATTCCTCATGCAATGAATTTGGCAGTGTCTGCACGCCACTCTCGCGTGACACCTCGCTGCAATGCGATTGGGAATGCTCCAGTGTTTTGGCGACCGCCCGTTTGGCATCCGGTGGGCTGGTGTCGCTGCTCGAGTACATCGCCGACGATTGGGTGTCGTCCAGATTGATAACCGGCCGCCGCATGGTGACATGCTCGAAGGTGGGCAGCGTGGAGCGCACCGAGCACTCCGACGGTGACAACGACAAATTTTCCAATTGCTCTTCGAGCGTATTGCACCAGTTGCGCACGTATTCGTTCGGATTCGCTTGTGGGAGAATCTTCAAGTCGATCGGCTCCTGTCGAAGCGGTTCCGACTTGATTTCGTATTCGCCCACGGTTTCACCGCACACCACCAGGATTTTATCTGCATTCAACAAAGCATTCGATCGAATCAAACGGTAAAACGCGCTGGAGGTACTCACCTAAAGTAAGAACACAGATCTCGCGCGTGGAGCGGTCGTCAAAGAGCGCCCGTACGCCGTCATCGACAAACATGCGTATGAGTTGGACAACATCGTGGTGCTCGTGCTCCTTGGCGTAGTCGATGGGCATCATGTAGACGTTGTCCTGTAGGTTGGGATCGGCGCCGGAGCGCAGCAGCAGGTCGACGAGATCGTGCCGGCCCCACGCCGCCGCCACGTGCAGCGGCGTGAGGCCCTCGTCGGAGCGCAGATTCGGATCGCCGCCGTGCTGCAGCACAAGGACGGTCGTCTCGTAGGCGAAGCGGCGATCCTCGGCGGCGACCACCTGGTGGAAAGGTGCGATACCGCGCACCGGCAGGACGATGTTCGCATCGGCGCCTTTCTCTTTGATCAGACACGCAACGCCACTGAAAGAATTCGAATAAGTTAGTGCGGAAGAAATGATTCGGCTCCTAGCAACGCGAATTATCATGTGTATAATGTAGTAACATTTCGCATCCGTGACGACAACAACTTTTTGGCGCCGGCGATATCGCAATCACCGGATCGATTGCGATTTGCTTACTATAAATACAAAGTTCATCCATCGTCAAGCTGAATTTAATTTAAAAATAGTAAACATCATTTTTCATTTACTTTCATTTACTCGTATTATATTATAGTATGAGTAGTAGTAATATATTCGCAGAAAAGTGAGTGCGCACGGGTGCACGTTTGTAACAAATTTATTATTAGTGCATGAGAGGATGATTATGCTATAAAATAAATTAAACGAGCACAAACTAGAAATGTAATCGTGCTCAACGACGACGACAACGACAAGTAGTAAATATCGTAGTAGAGAGCAATAGTAAAGCAAAGTGCACTCTGACCTTTCGGCGGCGCCTGTAATTACACACTTAATGAACAAGCGCACTGGCGATACCGCCGTGCCACAACGCAGTTGAACCTAGGCATTATAGGAACAATTTTACTATGTTTAATTGTTCCAAATTTGCCAATCCGCAATGCAACTCTCAATTCAATGCATACGTACATTTCTAACCGGATTTCTTGTTTATCTGCCAATTTTTATTTTTATTTGAAGCTTTTTTTTTATAAAAATTAATTATAGATCCGGCATAATTTCGGCACAACGAGACATATCTCTTAAATTTCGTATCAATATTAACATAAAGCAAGTAGTCATGAGCATGATGGTGATCGAAGGAAGTCATCATCTACACATACATCGTATGCGATGTGTGATGAGAGTGCGCTTGTGATTAAACGCTTAATTGGTTCTATATGCCATGCCGACGGCGTCGACGACAACCACTGATGAGATAACAGCGAATTTGTACAACGCATTCGCCGTAATAACTTCGTACTTTTCGTCGGCGGCGGCGGCGGCTGGCGCCGTTCTTAACCTAATCACCAATCTCAGCGTGGCCGGACGCACAAATTGACCAATTTATTTATATTTACATTGCAATATCAACATGAATAATGAATATTTATAGCTATAAGTAAGTTCCTAGGCGTCTTTTACATCCCAGAAAGAGCATGATGCATTTGTTATACATAGTAATTTTTTGGAGAACTTATAAATTAGGGCTAAATTAAATCAAGTTAATGAAAATATTTCTATTTCGAGAAAATTCGTTTTAAAGAGTGTAAATGATTGATGGAAGTTTGTTCAGCGTAATGTTTGCTTGTTGTCTTGCTTGTATGCATCCGGACGGACAACAGTTTATTTACAAATGAAATATTCGAGTTTAAACGTTGTCCAATTGCTATCAATGTTTATTCCTGTTACATAATTTCTTGACCAGAGGGTAATTTGCTTGGAAATTTAGACATCAATGAATTAGATGTAATTTGAGCCCACATCAATTACACTTGTAATTAAGGCATGCGACATAAAATTCAATTTACTAATTTCTTGAATAAGCCGTTGTCATCGATTCCCCCGCGTTTAGTTCCAGTCATCTCTCATGATCGATTCAAGGTTGCCATCATCAATTGAATCAATCTCAAACGTGAATGCATATCGAGAAAATGACCTTTCGGCTTGTACGAGTAGTTTCTACGCTTGCATGATTAACATCTCCATAGTAATATTGTAGTAAACATTCATCGAAGATGTTTTTGCAAGTGCCATCGTGAAACGATTACTTATTCATTAAATAACATTATTTATTGCATCAGTATTTCGCCCGAATCACAAGCGTAAACTTATTCGCAATCAAAATAAAATTAATCAAACGAAACGCGGTTGTCATCAATGTAGTCAATTTACGAGCTGTTAAAATTAAATACTCACTAATAACACAAATCAATATTTACAGATGCATTAGATATGAGCGACGCCGACAAGTCGCATTCAAATCCTATAAATTGAACAAATTACAACTGGTTTAAAGTAGTTTTGCACAACCTCACGTAAATTCCCTTTCTTGGTATTAAATTAATACTCGTGAACTAACAAAATTAAAGCAGTCCATTACACATTAAATTACAAGTCGTAAATTAAAAAGGAAACTATGAATAAATGACGATTACTACATTGTTGCGGATCGTACAATACATCCACTTTGCAAAGTGGCACTCATTCAATGTGGCTGTATTAATTGTCCAGATAATATCTTTGCTTTTATTGTTTTATAATGAACGATTATTGTCTCTCACAATAACCACCAGAACCGCACCAAGTAGTACTCGTATTTTTATTATTAATTTACCACAAGTGACCAAATCAAAATTAATAAATTAAATTTTCAATGTAAATTTACAGAAATATTGCAGTTGCATTGAGCGTAAGCACTCATCTGACCATATCGAGTATTATTAATAATTTCCTGCTTTTTATTGCATTTCGCTCAATTGCAATCGCCATGAGTGAAATACTATCTGATTTATGGCATTGTTTGTCACCGATAAACCGGCCACTTTTTAATGAGCAAACCCCCACAAAAGGTTCATTTTCTATCAGAATATATTCAATATATCTATATATTTATATATCTTTTGTTATGTAATTAGTGTAAACACCGCCACGCGATGAAGCAACGCACAAAGTGTAATTGATTATTCAATCATTGCAAAAATTACCATCAACAGTATTTGTCAATATTTATATCATTAAGCATTAAGTAATTGATTTTCGAAAGTGTTTGGTTTCGTCAATTTTGCAATTATCACAGAATAAAGTACAAAACCTAAAGAAATGAATATTCTAATTTTCTAAATTCGAACAATCTGCGTAATAAAGTTGCGATCGACACCATTTTGGATATCTTCGATCGCCGATACCGGATTGATCAAGTTCGTGCGTTCTACAGCGCATTAAATCGAATTTCAACCACTCTCAAATTATCGAGCAGGCCATCCGTATCATAGGTTTCAACATGAATTATAATATCATCAATCATCGCTCATTTTGCCTTATATATGCTGTCGGATGTATTACGTCGCAGCCAGGCCTCCATTTCAATGCAAGTACGTAGTATATTTATTCAAAACTTAAAACAATTGATTTATTAATCGATTGATATGATATTAATAGTTTAATATTACATGGCGGATAATAATATACACAGACAATCTGAGAATAGTAAAATAGGCGCAGTCTGCATGCAGTATTGGATATAATGTGTTTCGAATTAACAACGATAACGAGTCATCTGTCCATTCATTCATCTTCTTGCCACATAAGTAAGTAATCCTTTGCTTTGCACTTACAGTTTATACAAGTATTTATAAGTAATCTTTTCTTATTATTATTTCGTAAATCACCATCTTGCAACAGTATTGTGATCATCAACTAAACTCCACTAATCCCCAATTATTATTATTATGGTTTTATTCCTGGAAATTTCAACCATTAAGTATTATGAATATTATTAATTAAATTCTTGTATATTCCAGAATATATTGTCAACAAATCGTTTCAATGATAACCAGCCATGATCTAGTCTCAAGTAAATAAAATTATAACTTTCCTATCAACGCTTCTATCAATGTTTCTATTTAGAAATTAGACAAAAAGTTATATATTTTGAATAAATTTCGACGAATAAGTACGTCAATCATGATTTAATCGCGTAAATGCCAATCAAATACGTAGTTATTTATATTTTTTCACATTAATCGCAGAAATATAAAAGATTTAAACTTGACATAGAAATCAGCAATAATCAGCAAATGCCTGCGCCAGCGACGTTGATCGATTATTATAGGCGACATGTCCAGCAATTTGTAACAAACGCATATAAAACTTATAAATATTTACAAATTTAAATTATCTTTTATAATCGTAATAAAACGATGCCGCTTTGGTGAAAAAAACGCGCGTGGCTAACTTTGCATGCGACCTCAAAACATGACGACGATAAAAATTAAAATCAACATGGATAACAAATCGTTAACATTTGAAGATCACCATCCATCCTATGCAGTTTGCAACTGAAACTGTTTTACTTCCTGGATTTGTATTCATTTCATTGGGGATAGCAAAGTGGCGTTTGATAACACATATCGATATAAATAAGAAATGGTTTTGAAGGTTTGCAAGTTGTTCACATTTGCGGAGTCAGTGGACGATTCGAGGCTCTTCCCCTTTCCAATACATAATGCTCTTCATTACTAATCAATAAATTATTATCTTTAACTAATTATAATCGTAACAAATTTCATTTTAATGCATTTATATAGCTTTATATCAATTTCATCATATTTATAGGCAAGAATTTTGAGGTTATGTTCATTGTTTACAAGAGCAAAACCGTTAAATGTAATTAATTTATAGGCGTTGTGTTATGCAAATTGTGATAATTAGGGAACGTACCTTCGATTGAGATCTTCGATAGAGTCGTAGAGCACCGACGCCAGATAGAATTCCGTTGCGTTGCGACCACGATATATACCATTCATTGCCACACAAGAAGCACGCAAGAAGCTACCAAGCACTAACAAACGCGCAAAGGAAATCCGCAAAACACTAGATGGGCCCGAAATAATTAATGGTAAGTCTTGATTTGTTCATCTCGGGGAAAACTGCATGCGTGCGGTGCTCGCACAAGACGGCGTCGGTCACTACTGGTCACTGTGATCACTACGAATGTTGTGGTTCTTGCACAGAGGTACTTGCATCGCGGTCAGTAGCGCATTAAAATCACTCGCGGCTATGGATTATCATTCGAAATGGTTCGAAATGCGACGGGCGAAACACAGTTGTGTTTGATGTGCTTATGTACTTTCGGCGGCGACGTAACGATTGGTACTGAAGCGTGCGGCGTTCGCGTTTACTGCTTTTTTCTGGTCGCATTGCTCACTCGAGCAAATGAATAAAGTGCGGCGCGGCGTCGTACGCATCGGCGATTACGACGCGCGCGTACGACGTAGGATGGGGGCAGCGTCTGATTACAAATTGTAAATATTCATCGCTTAGGGCGTTTCTAATGTATTCCAGAACTGCAATCAACTATTAAATAATCTAACTAATAATATTATAGGCAAATTTTAAACCAAAACGTTAATAATCACACAAAATTTCATTATTATTCATTGTTCAATAAATAATTTTATAAAAACAATTTGTACACTTCTCAAACTCGACATGGATGTATTCAAACGTTCTATGAAGAAGTTAAGATTGTTAAGAATCTTGTTATGAATTACGAATACCCGTAGAATTATATCAACGTAATAAACGACACATTAATGTAATTCGGTTCAATTTCATTCATACATTTTATATACAATGTACAAACTATATTCATCACAGCTTCAACACCTAATTCATTCCAAGAAGACGTCGCGATGACGTTTGATTATGAAAGACACGCGAGAAATAAATACATAACGCAATGAATATGAATTCATCAAACGTTCTGTTTGTGAATCCATAAGGGCGCCGCTATTTGACCACACTCGACGCGCCGCACCTCGATGATCTCGTCGATAACTTGGTCGGCGTTATAAAATCGCTCCAATTCTTCCAAAGCCTTATCCTCCATCTTTAGGAAAATGCCGTTACTTATTGTTAGAATAAACAACACTAGGAAGCTAATTACCTGCGTGTAGATCAATAATTTGCTCTTGATTCGATGGAGATTTACGCGTTGCTGTCGCTCCTCGGTGATGACATCACCGAAAACGCAAGCACTCGAAGGACTCGCTGATTCAAAGCTCATATTCCAAGGGTTCTTCGGGCTAGCTGCTATAACCGGTGCGTTTTCTAAAAGTAAATTTTGTAACAAAAGAACTCATCTTTGGTGTTAGACTCGTTAGACTAACCTTGTATCTCTGAAGTTCCAGCATTCTCCTTCGAACCCTCCGAGGACAATCGCTTCCGTTCACGCTGGGATATTCGCGTCAATTTCGTCCATTGCTTGGGAGTACGCAGCGACTGCGACTGGTGATTGTCCACTTTCTGCGATGTATCACTCGCTCCCACTAAACCCGGGAATTCCTTCGGTGATTTCAACGATAGACTGACGAAATCCTCCACGCAGGGCGTATCATTGATGCGTTGATGCGCATCGCGAATGGCACTGATTCGAATCGGTGCAGTCATCACTCGATTATCTATGTTGTCGCCGTCGACAGTATCTATATTGTTTGTGAGGATATATTCCGGTAAATTTTCGCTTTCGCTCAAACTCGAATCGTTTAGGCGCGGTCGATGCAGTCGATTCCTCCTCCGCGTGGATCGCACCGTTGGCGCCTTGACAATCTCATCAAACTCCATCTTCACCGGCCGTTTGCTGCCAATATCCAGCACGATTTCATCGGACACCGCCCCCGAATACGGTGTAATCACGCGATACGCCATCAAACTATTCCATTCCGCGTAGAATCGCGTCAGGTCTTGTAGTAATTGCACGTCCACCTGCTCCAAGTGCCGACTTTCCAAAAACAGCGCCAGATTAAAACAGACAAACTCATTGCACACATCCTTCAATTGTGTGGCATTATAAGCTTCAGCGAGATGCAGCAAACGCAGCACATTCTTAATGGTGATGTGTGGTGTGAATGCCTCCTCGCAGATTGCAACCAAACGATCCAACATGATATGATCAGCGAGGATCAGCAAGTTTACAAGATGATCAACATCGCGTTGAGACAAATCGATTGTGTCTTGGTAAAGATAATCAAGCATATCGCAAATGCAGACTCTATCAGCTGGTAATTCGATTTTCTGCAAGTGTTCTTCGCCTTGCATCCAACGTGTCGAAAACGTGTGCGCAAAGTACTCGCAGCGTGCACTTAATATGCATCGGTGCGCATCAACTCGCTGCCCGCAGCTTGTTTTAATACGCACGTCGTAGAACTCTGGCAAAGTTGCCCTCGAGTATTCCAAGAAACGCCATTTATGGAACGCATTGCCTTTGACTTGCAAATTGCCATCGACGATCTCGAATTTTGCGCTTTCGCGATACAATGTATCTACACCCAAACGCTTAGCCGCTTCCCGTAATAGACGAATTGCATCCGAATCCTTCTTGGTGTGTAAATTCCTTAAATGTTCGGGAATAACACCCTCGCGCATAAGCGCACATTTGCTGATATAAACAAATTGTAAAACTTCTTGAAAGATGAGCGGATCAACATCTTGAATCAAGACATATCCTTCTGAATTTATAGGCAGGTCCGCTAACTTTTTACTGCGCTGTCGAATCACATACCGATGCGCACCAAAAACACGTCCCTTAACGCTGAACATCATATCACAATCAATATCGGAGGAATTAACCATCCGTTCAATATCTTGGACTAGTGTCGAAATGGGTAACTGTGGATGCATCCGCACCATAGTGGTGGTATTCAAATGAAGCGCCGCAAAATTATTACCCTCCAAATCACAAATTATGCTCGTGGCACCGTAAATACGCGGCACACGATCGACAAGTATCATAACACAATCGTTCTTATCCAAGAAATTATTAAAATTCTTCTTTCCCACTAGAATGTTCTTCCGTTTACGCACCCGAAACCGACCGTTGAACACCTCGCGCTCGTGCGTGAGCAGCACCAGACCATTCGCATTCAGCGCGAATTGATGCACCTTTAACAGACGGTTGAGCGAGAAGGTGCACCTGCAAAATTGCGGATCGGTTTCTTGCCAGATGAAGAGATTGCCGGTTTTCGTTTGCGCCACAACGCGCAGATCATCGCGCTTCACATCGATCATCGCCAGCTTACCGCCGTACGCGCACACGCGCACCAAGTCAATGTTCTTCGAGGCGATCGAACGGCATTGGTACTCGTGCAGCACGTATACGTCGCCCTGGTCGGTGAGGATGGCGGTCGCACCGTTGCTCGCCGCCACTGAGATCACCTTACGCTTGTCGAGATTCAAGCATTTGATGGCCTTCGGCAGGATGATGGTTGTTGCGTCGTCTGCTTTCATGTGACCCAACTGCCCGCCGTTGTAACCCCACGTGTACACCGCCGACGAGGTCCACGCGACTGAATGGTAGCGCGCCGCAGCAATATTCTCAATACCCTTCAATTTGTTGATTAGCCGAGGGAGTAATTGATGGGTTGGTGGCGGTGATATGCCCAGGACGTGATGTGTGTTTAAACCACAAGACCAGACTTCTTGAGCATCTGTTAGGAACAAGCTATGATCTCTTGCAACCGCGCAGTTGACCACCGTTGTTGGAGTGTTGAATTTGATTTCTTGCGGCTCCAACACGGTCTTTTCACTGCCGATGCCCAGGCGACCGCCTTGACCAATTCCGAATGCGAATACTTGCACATTGGTCAAAATTACAGTGTGGAATTTCTCCAGGTAGACGTTGATGACATCAGCACATGGGTAGGCTTTGTGGAAGACATCAAAAACGTCGGGGAATTCACGCTCTTTCAAAGCGCCCAGCGTGTAATTCGAGTTGGCACCCCAGAAATAAATCAATGGCTGTTCAATGGGTTTGAAATGCTTCACATTATCAAGTAAAGCATGATCCAATGGCATCATATCATTAAGATCCATATGGTTTAATGTGGTCCCTATTAAATATCATAATAATCATTGGACTCTAATTGTAACATCACTTACCAAGTTTGATTAGGGCCACAGCAGTATCAATTTTGCCATAGAAAACAGCCCTGTGCAAGGCAGTGTAACCGGATTCCTTGTCCTTCTCATCAATCTTAGCCTGCTTTTGGCACACCAGCCACTTGCAGACATCCGTGCGCCCGCAGGAAGCGGCCATGTGGAGTGCAGTGCGGCCGTAGCTGTCCCTCGACGAGCCACAAAGCACACAAATGTAGTTTAGATACGCACAGATGTCTTTATCCTTGATGGACCGCTTGGTGATTGCCGCATTGATGAAATCTCCATGCTCCTTACGGTCGCAGAACTTCACACACGATGGATCTTCATAGGAAGACATTTCTACGTTTTCACAAAACCAATTAGTATTGAAAAATATGAATTGAACAAGAAAGTTTTGCAATATTTTGGGAGTGTTTGAGGTTAGATTTAATTTGTTGAATAAGACTCTTAAATAACTAACATAACTAATTACCTTGATTGCGATTCATGGCAGAGAAGTAATCGTTGGATGGAGCACAAAAGAAATTACGGGCATTCGTAATCTAACAGATGTTAGGAATTATGATCGTCGCGTCAGCAATGATAAACCGATGGACCACCACTTGCGGTGTTTGGATTTGATTGCGTTGGTTGCATTGCATTGCATTGCATCATCGAGTGGTTGCCGGGGATTGTAATTTATTTTTAGCACAGATTTACGTATGTTCGTGAGTAGGAGATTGTGCTGCAGGAAGTTACTAATTGTGAGTACATAATATTTATGTTGATGTTTTTATTACAATTGAAACTTTTTGAATGGATAGTTAGCATAATGTCCATGAGGTGGCTCCACGGATACCACTTTGTGAATTTTATCTGAGTGATGACAATGAAACTAATTTCCGGAAGTATGTCCGGAAGTAAAATAAGTCAATCATTCACACATTATAACGACGCGGATTCTCTAAGAAAATGTGGCTTTTGCGTAATAACTACGTAAATTGCTGCAAATGCAGTTGCAATGAAAAATTAACGCAAAAGACAAACAACATCATCTACGCGGCAGTTTGTGGTGAGTATCAACAATAATATTCACGTTATTATCGTAACTCGACGTTTCGACGCATAAGGCTCATTGGTATCGGCTGGTTGGTGGTGCTTCATCGATGCATTCAGCGTCCATCCGAATGAGTTCGCCGGCCACGGATGGTTTGTGCTGCCCGGCATCGGTGCAACAATCGCCTTCGTCATCGTCAACGTGCTCGCCAAACTGCCGACGATGCAAGTGAACGCCATATACATGTCGCGCACGGCGATCTGGTGCTTGCGCTTCCTGCTCTTCATCGGCTTCTTTCTCGCCTTCTCGATGATCTTCGCCGCCGCGCTGTTGTTCGCGCTGCAGTGGAGCATTGTGAAGCCGCGCCCGCCCGCCGGCTGGAGCTATGGCTTTGCCATTCCGCAGACGATCCTCATTTGCGCCGCTACGTTTCTCTTCTATTTCGGTATCGATATTGATGCTTTTTGAGCAAGAGCTGAAAGAAATTAGTTCTTCAGCGGAGGCACATACAATAAATTATTATGTATGAAAAAACAAGGAAAAGTGAGGAATATTGTTCTTTTTTTGAAGAAATCATCGGCATGTCAATAGCACGCCGCAAGTCGGCGAGGGACGCAACATACACACACCCTTTTCACGCCTTTATAATGAACGCATCCACTGACTAATTATAGCGCTCGCGCGCGCGCGCTGGGCGAACGCTAAATACACGTTTATTTGTTCAGCGCCGAAGTGGAAGGCGGCGGGCGCGTAATGCATTCGAAAAGTTGGCTCCCATCGTCGTGGAGTCTTTCTTCTCGCCGCAAAGTACCCGGGCACTCGTATTTCGCTTCACGCCAGCCAACACAATGCGGCAGCGCACACAGCAGTCGGGTATCAGAGGCATAACAAAAGAACGCAACCAAACGCAAAGAAAGGGGGAAAAATATGAAATTTTATCATAAAACCCAATCGCTATTTCTTTATATTCTCTGTATTGTCACATTATGAGTTGTATCTTGTATCAGTTCCTGTTAAAATGGTAGATATTGCATAGGTAAAAAATGCGGAAATAAAAAAGTACGCGGGAGCGTCATTTGTTTGTTGCGACACTAACAAACAGATGAAGTTGTGCGATGGTAGTAATGGGGAGGCGAGTGACAGTCGCGCCAGTTCCTGTTCGCCATATTTGCAGGGGCAGTTCACTTTTTGTGCATCGCGTGCGTGCATCCGTGCTAGCTGAAGAAATTTAAAGAATATTCTTCACGCGAGTGTTTTTACAGTTTGCGAGTGTGGCATAACATAATAAACCAATAGATTTGTGCAGTACAGTTGAAAATGTGGCTTCCCCGCTCAGTAATGTGATATCCACGCCATAATTTGGATACCACTCGAAAACAGGTTAGAAATGATTTTAAATATTGTAGTTGTATATTTTCTTACTCAGCCATGTGCCATGTGCAATCATAAAACTTGCATCACGCTCTGCAAATGCGATGAGTCAAAACAAGTCTGAATGAATCAAGAATAAAACAACTCAATCGTGCATGGGAAATCGCGAATATGGGACGCTTCGTGACGGGATTGAAGCTTGCGCCGCGTGTCCACCGATTGTTTCGCGACTATAATCGACAAAAGGGTCGCCTGCCTACTCGCAAACAAACCAAACCGACAAATAACTCTCCCTCTGCTCCCTGCGCTCATTCTGCAGACATGATAGTGTCACGCTCTCTTAGCGCTAAAGGTTGGCATTGGTTGTGAGGGGCGACATGCGGCAAGCTTCGCATAGTAGCGCATAAGGACCCTCTTCACCACTGCCAGATGCCTGACAACACCAACGAACATGGGCATGCACATACCTAGCCATCAGCGTCAATAAAAAGACGTTTCACACAAAAGCGAACCCTTCTATGAATCATATTTTAGCATCGTAATGCGCAATATGAAAATATAGACAAGAACTGTTTAGCGTCCTGATACTGTGTCGAATGTCACATTGAAAGAATAATCCATCCACATCCATCCACTCGCCCTTGCGGCCGCGTTTTGCATTCGCCGGTTTCGCCGCCTCCGCCAGCCAACGCAAGCCCATGCCACTGCGACGACGGCGACGGGCGACGGCGGTGGACGGCGGTCGGTGGCAGCAGTCGGCGTGAGTGAGTGCCCAAGCGCAACACTGCACAACGTGCGACGCAGACGCCGAGTTGGTCGTGCGGCGTCGACTTTGGTCGGGCTGCGTTCGCGCGTCATGGCTGCCTGCCTGCCGCCACGAATTCGGCTCGCGCCTAGCTGCGCCGCGCCAGCCGCCAGTGATCGTACAAAGTGTTGTGCGTCGACATATTACCGGCCGCGTACACACTGCGCTGCGTCCGTCGTTCGTTGTTGTGTGTGCGTTGTGTTCCTGGCGGCGCGTGAGTGCCCGTGCCCGTGCCCGCGCCCGCGTACGCTGCTTGTGTGTGCGTGTAGGTTCGCGCTAATTGATTGAAATTCAGTGGTGTATGCGTTGTGCATGCCGTGCGTGCGGTGGTGCGTACGTTTCTCTCCACCCCCGGTGTGCGAGAGAGCGTCATCGTTGTGTGTACAACACTACAGCACACGGAGACTTGGCTAAGTTGGATTATTGTTACCGAGAAGGCGGCGGCAACCCAACGACAACCGACCAGCGACGCTTCCTTGAGTGTGTGCCCGAGTGTTGTTTCGGGAAGTTGGCGGGTCACCTCCCCGGCCCCGAAAAGCTGTGCGGCCACCATTTGTGCGAGGCGGCATCGCACCCGTGCTTCAGCGGCAATTAAGTGTGATCCCAGGGAAGCCACCGGCGCGGCGGCGGGCTGGTCAAATGGAATAGATTACTTCATGCGCGAGCGTGTGTGCATGTCGCGCCGCCGTCATTTCGTTGATGTGTGCCCGGCGACAGCGTGTGTAAAGGGGGATAGATATCTATAGTGCGGCGGCTCACACCGGCTTCACCGAGTACGTGTGTGCGCCTCTCGCGTTTCGCTTCCATTCGATGCTCGCGACGCCGAGAGCGTGTGGCCGTTCGTTCTTTCGTGTGTTGGTTGGCGTATGTGAGAAAAAGCCGAAGAGTGCGTAGCGTTTGCGCGCTGGTGTGTTTGTTGGCTTCTTGTTGTGTGTGCGTGCCCGGAGATTATCGTTTTCTATAAAGGAGATATATAACGTGCAGCACGGACGTGTGGACGTTCATTTCTTGGGAGTACTTGTGAGTATCTTGCGTTTTTTTTTCTTTCTGCACCGCATTGCGTTTATTACATGATTACATGCGACCGGTGCGGTGCGGACGTTGATATATTAAGTACTTGGATGTAATTAGATTAAGATTCAAACGCATTGGAACGTAGAGTATTTGATAGCCAGTATGAATAAAAAGAGTTAAGATTTTGCCATTTTGTATGGTTTATATGCGATGTATCATCACACTTCCCCGGCGTATAAAGCAAAAGAAATACTGCTGGTGCTGGGTGGACCCGCCTGAAACCGGTATAGAGCGATTTCGAGAAGGAAATAAAAGCGAGTCGCCGCCGTCGCTTTCGTGTTTGGACGGCTGCCAACGATTTAAATTGTTAGAAAGATGACAGATGTTGTCATCATGCGGATCGATTGTTACGCATTTTGATGTTGATTGATTGAGATCGCTCCCTATCAGTTCTCGTGTGTGATTGCACGATATTACAATTTCTTGGTGATTTTAAACTTTTTTTACAACTACACACGTCTGATACACATGTTGGTTTTGGCGATTCCCCCTTCAATTAGACAAAGGGGGGGCCCCTATTGCGCTTCCCCTCGATATATTCAAATACAAACCGATAAAGACCTCAACATCGACACAGTTATAATAACCGTATTGCTCTCACATCGACAGATGTGTTTGCACCTTTTAATGAGTCGAAATTTGCTGTTTTGGTCTTTCTTCCAAGCCATGTATTAAATTCGCCCCCATTTCTTTATTTCAGGTGGTGTGTGTTGTGCATTGTGAACCAAAGAAGGAAACGTACCAAGTTGGGAGTATTCTTCACCGGGACCGAACTACATCTTTCGCTTTCGAGGTAAATTGCTTATTCATTTAACCTTGACATAAACATATCAATTGTGCATCTCCCGAGCATTTCTTAGGCGTATCAAATTATTGCTGTGTGTCCATTAATTAGTATTTATGCGTCGCATATTTATTCACGCCAGTGCACAATATGACGCATCATTCCATGAACGATTGCATTGGTTTCGTATATGAAACGACACGTATATCTATAGGCGCAACCCATGCACCTTTTTGATATATGGATAATGTATAACTTTATATACGTACCTACACGCGCGCGCTTGCATGCGGGGCGCTCACGGACGTTAACGTTTGAGTTATGTTCGTCTCGTCGTTTAGTTGAAACTCGCGTGTATAGCGCGAGTCCTTGTCGCACTCGTCGTCTGCAGAACGAGTAAAAAGAGGAGGAAAAGAAAAAACAAGACGAAGAGCAGCAGCAGCAGCAGCGCGAAGGTGCTTCGAATGGCTTCGAACGGCTTCCAACTATCGTTCGGAACTCCCAGTGCGACCGGGCGGCGGCGGCATACCGCCACTGCTGCTGCTGCTGCTGCTGCTGCTGCGATCGATGGCAACTTCTTGCTCGGTCGCATCCACTTTACGCCGCCGCCGTCTCTATTCTCTTCGTCGTAGCAGTCGTCGACGACGACCACGTCTTTCACCGTGGTCGGGCGTCGTGTTCGTCTTCATCTTCGTCTTCTTGCCTCACGGCCTCGGTGCTTGCTTGTTTGGCTCTTCTCACCATCCGACGCAAGTCGTGTATGCGTTGGGCGCTTGTATATTTCTTCTTGTTAAGAAATCCTTTTTCTTTTGCCTTGTGGAGGCCGTAAACACGTTGCCTATGTTATTTCTCTGGGCCGCGCGTCGCTGGCGCGTTTCGTATTTTGTTTTGTATGTCGTCGTCGTGTTTTGTGTATGCGTTGTTCGACGCGGACGCGCCGCCCATATGCGTTCAGTTGCAGATGGAATAGTAGTGGCGGTTTGGGTCCAGACGCGCCGAGTCTTCTTGCGAGAGGCTGGGGAATCCGACCGCCTCGCCGACGGACGCGGACGGACGAACGGACCGTTTCACGGTTCGATTTACACCGAACCCACATCCAGTTAGTCTTCGTATACGCAGCAGCCACCTCTAGTGCTGGTTCTCTGCCAGGCACATGTAAAATTGAGAAGCTGGGCTTTATTTAGGAATTCAAGCTAGGCCAATCTGGAGAGTCTAGGTTTTCTGCGATGTAGCTGTTGGAATGGTGATT